>BRZM01000021.1:6327202-6397320 GCA_033238685.1 Lates japonicus | reverse complement strand
TAATAAAGTTATAATTGTTGACAAATACATTAATATCATTATTTGACAGACTTTGTGAAGCCTTGAACACATCTTGACGCCTTGGCTCACTTTCAGTTTTTATGTATATCCCCAAAATCTGCAGGCCAATTTCCCTCTTGTGTACATACTGCTGATTTAGTAAATAAAGTGTGCATATTTACATGGAGTAAAAAAAAAGAAGAAGTGAAAACTACATTGTAAAAGTACCGAATAATTTCAGTGGAACAGATTCTCATTTTTACTTTAGAACAACTGAGACTGCTTGTTAAAAACATACTAAATATACAATTGTTTATGTCTTTTTTTTTTTTTTTTTTTTTTTTTTTTTTTTTTTTTGAGTCCCCAGCATCCCTCCCGGTACTGACTCTGGTTTGATTATAGCAAAGGAGGCTTGGAGGTAAGCCCAGTACACACACACACACAGACACACACATACACACACACAGATGCATCAAAGGCTATAAGGAGATGTGGACGTTTGTTGTTTGTTTTATCATCCGGTACCAGCACTTATCTGCTTAATCATAAAGGATTGGCCTGGGAATGAGGCAGGAGGGACGCTGTGCTGGCCAAACAATCTATCCCCAACACTGTAATAGAGGGATGTACCAGATTCAGTGTGTTTGTGACACAAGGTACGCCGGTTTTATGTGAAGAGGGGAGCAAGAGGAACAGAATAGAGAGAGGCCAGTGTTACTTTAACATCAAGTCCTGCAAAGGATGGAGTGTTTTCATTACTGTGAATGCCTGGTGAGGCCTGTTGCTCCTTAGCTTCACAGTTTAGACTGTATATTAGGCTGCATAGGCTAGTGTATTATCTTGGAGGACATTATTGATACGTGGTGTAATATTATGATACATCATGTTATAGCACCAACTATCAGTTCCATCAACATATGGATTTGAGAAGCAGCTGCTGATGTTTTCACTTTTGATTAAATCACCAGTATTGATTCATCGATTAATCATTTAAGTTTATGAAGTGTCAAGAAACACAACTATAATATCGCACTTTCCAGAGCCTGAAATTGGCGTCTTCAGATTCTTTGTCTGGTCTGACAAAAGGTGTACAAAGAAATTCAATTAAAAAATTAAAAAGAAATTCAATTTCAATGACAAAGGAGGGACATTTTTCAGAAACTGGAACCAGATATTTTTCCTTTTATTATATATACATTTATTTACAGACCATTTTTTGTTTTCTGGCACTTCAACCTTTTGTCACTTTTTTAATCTGGCGATTTCCTGATTTCCTTCCTGTTTATAGATGTCTTCTTTGTTCTCATACTGCAGACTCTCTATTACCATTATACCATCGTAATCATGATCCTCCCTACTGTTGAAAGCAGAGACAGACACATCTATGCTCTGTCAGGCGCTCAGCTATATGACCAGGCCACACATTTAGTGCATGCAAATGTTTAGAGTTTGAGTCAGTACTAGTTTTTAAAATATGTGTTGTTGGTCCCTGGAATATCTCCTTCCTAGCAGTCACTATAAAGTTGTACTTAGTATTTAAGCTTTTAAGTTGCAGGATTCACAGAGGCAGATTATTATTATTTTTAAGTATAGAGACAAACTTAGAATTCATAATGCAACTCAGCGCATTTAACATTGAACCACGTCTATCCAGTATCATTTCTAAATCAGACTTTCGCTTCAGAATCTGTATTCAGTGGGCAACCACAAATAAGCCCAGTAACTTTGCCAGGGTTATTTTCTCAGACTTGACAAAACTTCCTTTAGAGCTACAGACTGTGTATGACTGTGCCTTTTCGTTCCACGACTACCTAACAGACTTTGTATTAAACCCTATAAGACAAATATGGCTGTGTTGTTGTGGCTGCACACACCTCAAAGCACCATACATCTGAACCTCACTGCTCACCTCTGAAACCTTCAAGCCGATGGTTTTAATGGTTAGTGTACCAGCCTTATAAGCTATTTGAGTTTCGACTGGCCTCTACTTATGTGATTCTCACTATATATTTAGGTCATGACGACATCCGTCAACAGGCATATTTATTTGACACATCATCCCTAGTTTCATAGTTATCATTGTGCATTGTCTCACCTCCCACACTAAATTTCTTCGAAATGAGTTGGAGTTCAGAGTAATTTCTTTATATTAGTCCCATCTGGAAGGTCAACTTCGCGCATCCCACAACCTGCTGCTCCAAAGTGCGCCAAAGTGAGTGAACCGTGATTTTGGTATACCCAAGATACACAGTGTTTTAATTAAGTCCTGGGATCTCTCTGCCCTTTTTCTCCTCTGCCCCTGGCAGGTCAATCAGATCCTAGCCCTTCATTTCCCTGTGTGGAGGCCAGCCTGAGTAGCTAGGAGAAAAGTCCACTGATTGCCTTTTGAGCCTGACTGCCTTTCACCTCACGGTAGTAGAGCCAGAGGTAGCGAGGGTGGTTGCTCCAATCCACTCTTCTATTTGGCAAATCAATTTTATTCATTTTGGGATTTAAAGGCACTTCACAGCCTCTGTCTGATTCCCATGCTATTGGTAGATACAATTGGAGATTTATCAGACTACTTCTATGTGTAATTGGGTATATTTTTACAGGCTGGGTGATTATCAAATGGATTAGATGTTAATGATTAAGCAATCAGAGGGAGAGGAGGGCTTTATTGTCTGTCTCACATGGTGAGCTTTCATTTCTTTGTCATTACTTTTTTTTCGCTTTTGATGTATGCTCCACAGAGCTTTGTAAAAGTACTGAATGCATCTGTACTGGCAAATTGAAAGCAGCTTTAACAGAAAAAAATGCAGGTCTCCTTTTTGAGTTTGTTTAAGAAGATCCGTTGTGGCTTATTATTTACCTTGTGACTCTTTGCCCCTGGTCGAGTGTCCCTCACTGCTGTATCAACAATATTCAAATGTACTGTATAGCAGAGAAGACAGTCCACACTGACAGCTGAATCATTGTGAGGCTTTCTGCACTTGTTTCAGCCTCTATCGGAGGATCAAGCAGCTCTGGCATATTAAAATCATCCAACCTTACGTACAGAGAGGGACACACACATGCACACAACAGCAGCAGCAGCAGCAGCAGCAGCGGCAGGGCAGTAACTCAAGGCCAAAGGAGGAGGTTTATTTTTATCATGGGCAAAGGCTCCAAATCATGTTAGTATGAAGGGGGCTATATAAATGCAAATTGTATTGAAGAGCTATTAGTCCTGGAAAAGGTTTGTATGTAAATGCCCTATAGGGCCACCTGCAGACATGATAGTTCAGATTAGTGGGGTTTGTGGCAAATGTGCTGCAAAAGACAAAATAGAAAAATAGACAGAAAATGCAATTGCCTTGTGGTAAATCATGGTGAACAAGGTGAGAAGTTGAGTAATTGAATGGCCAAGGTGTTTCTGTATGGTTTATTGTGTAAGCGAGCGAGATGTGTTGAGATGTGTATGTGCAAGTGTTCGTGTTTTATGGTCATTTTGTGCATGTACCTTTGTACCTCAGAGCAGAACAGAGTGTGGCTGTAAGCAGCTCTGTTTTTTTTCTTCCTCCTCTGTTTCTCTGAATATTTCCTTATTGTTTGCTCCTTTTAAAAGCCCAAATTGATAAAATATCAGTAATTTTAAAAAATTAATGAGCAAAATGTTGAAGCGTCGCATGACAAATTATTGTTAATTAATGTCTGCTTTGTGAATGGTGTAGAATCGTCTTGACAACATATTAAAAAAAAACTTTGACAATAGAGGATGTAGTATCGAGTAAAGAAAAATAATGATTACGAATGAACAAATCAAATATGGCAAAGGTTGCCACATCGATGATGGAGAATAGAGAATTTACTAATTGGACATCAGGCTGTGAAAGACATTGCTAGTGCAAGGCTGCCCTCTAGCTTTGACTGGGGAGACTCACAGGCCTGTCTATCACCTATCAGTCATAAACCCTGCACACAAAATATGGATTGTTTATTCAGTGTCTACATACCTGAGCATTAAAAGTGCCACATTACAAAAAAAAAAAAACTGCACAAACAGCAATTTGAATAAAACAGCCTTTATACAGCATTTACATTTCAAGAGTTACATTTACAAGGGGAAAGAGGTTAATGTGTGGAATCACTGTACTGACAGTTTCTACATGTTTTTTGTAATTCCAAGTGAACACAGTATGGCAAAAATAAAATCATTAGAAAAAAGCAAAAATACAAAACACAATCTGTCACCTCCTTGTCCTGGCCATAAAATGACTGGATAGGTCAAATGTAAAGTGCGACTGCAATTCTTCAAGGATCTTTTGCTTCTGGAATTATTTCTTCCGAAATGATATATTTCTGCAAACCCAGGTCATACCATCCTGGAAAAACAACAACAATAAACAGACAATGTAATTGTGTTGTAAAGAATTAGTGAGATGAAATGATATGAGCGTAATAGTAAGCTTATATAGTTGTTTGAACATCCTCTTCTGGCAAAGAGAGAGGAAGAAGACAGCTGCACAGTAACAGTGTCTTTGCCCCCTAATTAATACTGACTGGTAAAATTAGGCATGAAATTAAGGCAGAATGATGATATGCAATGTGCTGACTGGCAGCAGGAATCATGATTTAAGAACACTTGTGGCAGCTGGTGATGACGTGATGGTATGAGGCTGAACCATTTGAATACATATGCTGGAGCCACAGCAGCAAAGCCTCTTTAATGTTTAGAGAGATGATAACATGCTTAACTTCAGACCTCTAATCTGGGCAATCGTATAAATAGTATGTATAGTTTGAGCAAGTTTAGATGATAGAGAGATGATAAACAGAAATGTTAATCACTTGGTCTGTCCTGTATACAGTAAAAAGGCTTTTGTTAATATGTAAACCTGAGTAAAGTAGTCAATGAAAATACTCTGTGATTTCTCAAACTGACCACAAAGCCGTTACCACTTCCTGCAGCCTCAACCCTCTTCGCTGAATGCATGTTGTGTGTTTGCCGACTACGCGCTGTATTCACCTGGACTCCCTCAGCAGTAAGCGCTGAGCAGGCCTGGACCTGCCACATGCGATCCCGGATAGTGTGCAGATTGAGACATTCTGCCAACTCTGAGGCTGGTGTGGCTGTCATCAGATCCTGCTTGTTGGCAAAGATTAACAGTGGCACGGCAGCAAGCTTCTCCTCCTCCAGCAACTCGGCCAGCTCCTGGAGGATCAGACACACAAGTGTAAACAGTCACATAATCAACCGTTGAAGTCAGAAAACTGAACTACTCTAGAGATGTTTGGCTTTAAGTGCATCTAATATCATCAGGAAACTGTGTTAAAATGAGAATTTATAGACAATGAAAATCACACTTCTTTAAAGAGAATGTAAACTGCGTCTCACCAGACTTGTCTCTTCAAGCCTTTTCTTGTCTGAGCTATCAATCACATAGATCTGCAAACAATACGGTCATAGATATTAACAAACTGATGTTAATATATATAAAATATTGAAGACCATTAATCTGTGGATCTGGTGATTGTGACAAAGCAGCTCAAACACATCAAACAGAATCTACCAGCACATCTGTGTTCTCGAAATAGTTCCTCCAGTAGGGGCGGATCTTGCGCTGACCTCCAATGTCCCAAACATTCAATTTGAAGCCAGAGGACTGAACACTCTTTATATTGAAGCCCTGTTCAAAGAGAACACGGGTGCTTAGGGATTTGTGTGTGGTTGATTAAAGACAGATATCTATGTGAAGATGTGTGAGTGTGAAGAAGCTATTTGATTTGAAAGAGTGTGTGCATATACTTGGGTAGGGGTGATGTGGCTGATATCTTCAGCTGCTAGCTGTTTCAGTAGAGTGGTCTTGCCAGCGTTGTCCAGACCCAACAACAGTAAGCGCACCTCCTGCTCTGGGGACTGCTTCAGCCTCCGAAGAATGGACAACAGGCCCTACAGGAGGGTCAGAGTACGAGTTAGAGGTGATGAGCCTCAACAGCAGGTTCCAAGATTACATAAGGAAACCTGCAAGCGTTTTCTCACTGTATTGCCTTGGCTGTACCAGGTAAAGGCTTGAATAAAGCAGCTGGCAGTTTGCACCAGTCATTTGAGGTCAGCCTGGTGGAAATGTTTGGCAGAAGAACAAAATGGAGCGTTTACAGATGGTTTAACACTCACCCTACAGCAAGAGTCATCTTTAGCGTTAGGATTTAGCGGTTAGCCGCTTGCAATGACCTACACATGTAGCAGGCCAAAAGCTCTCATTGGTCAGCCCAGATTAGGCATGTGCACAGTGAGTGGCTTGTGTCCAGAAGGTGGTAAGGAAGGCTTTAGCTCAACCTATTTACCTGGCAGTGTGTTCTGTCTGACCTGACCTGTAAAATATGTACTGTGTCCAAACAGGAGTCAAATGATTTTCAGCAGATTCCCTGTCAACATACTGTAATATTTTCGGCACATGTCAGTACACATCTTTAAAAACAGTCTTATAACTCACTTGTTCTCCTTGGCCTTTTCTTAATTTCATAATTCTATCATTTGTGGTTTGTACACTTTGAATTCTTGTTTTATGTGGGCCGTTGTCTCCCTTTCTTTCACTTTTCTTTCTCATGCAATGCACCTTGTAACCTCTGTTTAAATATATAAATAAATTATGGTTTCTTAACTGCACTGAAAGGAAATGTGAATTGTTGTATTAAACCAACTACAACTCACTAAATGTAGAAATACAGACACAGATATTTTCAGTGACAACTCGTATTATCATCTTCAGTCTCAGTATTAACCTCTTGTTTACGATTTAGTCACTAACTTTCTAAAACCTGAAGCAGTATGTTAGCCATCCTAACTAGGTGTCCCATTGACTGGTCATCTACTATTAGCCAGACTTAGCTAACAGTTTCCAGTATCACACATCACCTATCTATCATTTCTTTGTGTAATTCCAAAGCTGCTATGGCAGTGAATCATGGTAACTCACCATGTCTCCCTCAGGTGTTGGTGTTGTGGCCCTTGGTCAGGCTGAGTGGATTAACATCTCCCTGACCATGTTTCTTGGGTCAACAGCTGTTCTGTTGCCAAGGAAACCGTGACGTCAGCGTAACTTTACGTGACAGCTGAGCGTTTCTCGCACAACACCGAAAATCAGTCATCACCCCCCCCCCCCAAATTATTTGATGAATCGATTAATCACTGTAAAACTACGATACTATTTGTTATGTTGTTCCAAATTTTGTTGCCACAAACCGTTAAAAACTACACTGACCTATATTTTCAAATGTTATTTAATATCTGACATTGAGATCTTTACATTTTGAGTGTTATAAATGAATCAATGTGAAGATTACTGTTCTAAGTGAGTGATGACGTTATCTGAAATAAATAAATAAATGACAAATGAAATTATTTACTATGAAAATAACTTTGTGCAACAAGGCTCTGTATGTTTTAAGTGGTAGCTTCCGCTTTGAACTTGAACCTGTATTATGTGAAATCATGTGTTTTCACACACGCGTCCACAGCGCCCTCTACAGTTCAACAGCCGTCTCCGTTTCATATTACTACCAGAGCTGTGTCTGAGTCAAGGACCAACAAAAACATGTCTAAGTGCTACAGGCTGAAGTGTTAACTAGCGACAGACACCTGCAGTCACATCGTCAAGTCGTCGATTCGACTGACTACTATATGATTCCCGTCGTGTTAACGGCCGAAAACCCAGAAAGATGCCGCAGAAAGCACTGGGATCCATTGTAGGTCTTCTTTGTACCGGGACTTGTCTGGTGCAGGTAAGCCACAGCTAGCGCTCCCGGGGTCGGCAGACGGTTCTAGCCGAGGCCGCGGCTCCTGGGCTGGGCGAAGGCCTTCTGTCGATCCCTTTTGTCTCCTCCACAAAGGAAACTGGGCACGGTTCGCTACTGTATACCGAGGATGACGTCAGTTGGTCAAAGTTTTTATTTATATTTCGACCGTTAACTCACTAGAAGATTTAAGTTGTAACTCGAAACACGACAAAGACGTGTTTTATTATCACAATTTTACAGTTTGAATCAACGGTATCAAGATTAACGTTAGCCGTTGCTAACTGGTACCCGGCAAATTGACGTGTTTATTCATAGTTGTTGGTTTTGACTCAGCGGACAGGGAAGCCAGCCTCAGTTTGACCAGTTTGCTTTCCAGATGAAATCACTATTTACTCTCTAATCAGAAAAGCCTAAGAGCGATATGAATCCTCACAATGGTACCTAAACCGTTTATCTACATATTTACACTGACATCGTTGGACAGTATAACGGTAGCGTCATTCTTTTAATACGGGTTGCTCTGAAAAAATGTAATTTACTTAAACATAACCAAATGTCTTTGGATTTAAGGCCCTTGGTGAGACGTTTTGGTACTCTTAAAATGCCTCTGACTCTGTTTTTGTTATTGATTGGACCCCATTATTCTGTTTTACTAACCCTCTCCCCTTTGGTGATTCTGTTTTGTATCTGTATTGTTTTGATACATGTTTTGATTGTACTGCACAGTCGACAACTTTCAGCTGTAACCTTGCCTGGGTGTCTTGTCGAATTAAAATCTAAATCTGATTTTAACTATTAAGTGTAACTGCCTGTATAAAATACAAATGCTACAGCACAGGAAAATAGTATAGAAACGTGCAAACACAATAAATGACACCGAAGTGACAAATAAATAGGTCAGTCTATGTTGTGCATTTTCTTGTTTACTTGTTTTACTGTGTATTGACACAGACAGTCACTTTGTGTACCTCTTGTGTGTGTTTAAGGGGAAGGAGTTCTGTTTTGGGGTAAACAACGAACAGTACCGCTGTGAGATGGGGTACTGCTGTGGAGAGACGGAGTGTTGCACCTACTACTATGAGCTCTGGTGTAAGAACAATTGATTGTTTTTTCTTTTTTCGCAGCTCTCAGATTCCGATAAATAATACACTGTACGTTTGTTTACCCCCCTGTTGTCCTTTTCTTCCCTGTTTTTTTGGAGGTTTAACTCTCAAGGTTGGTTTTGTTTGATGTGTGTTGTTTCATTCTCAAATTAGTTTCACTTTCACTGTGAAGTTTTCAAATGCACCAAAATGTACTGAAAAGTAAATAAGAATTTTAGTACAAAGAAGATGGTTTTAAATAGCTAAATATTTTAGTTATGCCATATCAATCTTAAGACACCACAATAAATTTGGTGCAGTAAAATTTAACATGTAATTTTACAACCAGTCATGGAGTTACCACCTTTTCCTTGTATAGAGTCAGGCAAAGCAGTGGTTATTTAGATCTGATATGATTAGATAATGAGAAGACTACGTTGACTGTCTTCCCTTTCTTAGGGTTTTGGTTAGTATGGACCCTGATCATTATGCTGAGTTGCTGCTGTGCCTACCGACACCGGAGGGTTAAGATGCGCTTGCAGCAGGAGCAGCGTCAACGTGAGATCAGCCTCATGGCCTACCAAGGGGCCTCTAGCTCCTTCATTTCCCCTCCACCACTCAATCTAAGTGAGTTGCCTTTCTAAAATTCCCTCCAGAATTTAGTGATACCAAGGTCATCGTTTTCAAATTTCTGTTGTTTTGAAATTCCAGATTCTGTGTCATCTTATGGCTTTATGTGTAGGCTGTGAGTGTCTCAAAAACTTTGACAGTTGTTGAGTGCCCACTCCATCAGATGGAGAGGGCACTTTCAGATGGGTAGCTGTATGCTGAATACTAATTAGGATCTTCAGATAGGGTTTTGGTGGTGCAATTATAGAGGCCCACATAATTTTTTCCAAAGTAACTTCCTCCAGCACTTCCTATGGTTTCTCAAAGACTCAGTCTCTGCTGGGTTTGCCCTGAGGTTTCCCCTGTTTCAGTGCAGAGCTGCATCTTGATACCAAGGTCATCTTGGATACCTTTATTTGTCTGCCTATCAGACAAATTGAGGCCAGCCAGTACAGAAGGATTCTTTTGAGCGCTACTCAAACCTTAAGTCCATAGGTAAGTGTTAGGACTTTGAACTTTGCTCTCTCCACCACCAAGGTCCTTTACAGCATCAGCATTGCAGCACTCTGACCCACAAGATTTGTCTACAGACCCACAAGATACCTGAACTCTCCTTGGAGCAGCTGTTCTCCTTTTACTGGCGGGGATTTGTCACCTTAGAATTGGAGGTGCTGATCCCTGCCCCGATCTTGTTATACTGCGCTGCAAATTGTCTGAATGTATCTTGGAGATCATGGTCTGATTCTGCTACAGGGATAGTAGACAACGGAGATGCCGCCCTAATGTCAGTGGTCACCCCGTACCTTCGCCGAAACTTGATATCGTGTCCACTAATGTCACAAACAAGAGTGGGACAAGGTGCACACTTGTCAGGCTCTGAGGCCCACAGTGAGCGTGCTTGACTTCATGTCAAGAATGTGAACACAACTCTTAACTGGGAGCGTACACAGACAGTGACAGAGACCCTGGCAACACATACTCTTGTAACTCTTCCCACAGGATATCACAGGGAACATAGTAATATCTCCAGATACTTTGTTTAGCTTTCTAAAGCATGTCCTCCAACATTGTAAATTGAATCCACAAACCCTGATGCGTACATGTTAACCCTCTTTAAATGTATCTTCATGAGTGCTCTCAGGGGTGGTTAGATTAAGTTTTGGGATATGAGAAAGTTGATCCTTAGTAGGAACATGAAAATGTAGACCATGATATATTGGATTAGCCATTAATGAAGTGGTTGCACAACCTCCATCCCTCCACTCCACTTGTGTAATGTTAGAAGTCCAAAGGAAACCACATCGTTTGCAAAATACATTTTACATAGGGAGCTGATGATGATGCGCTTCTCTAGGATGACTTTGAAATTGTAAAACCGCAAAACTAGAGATCCTGACTGAAGTAAGAGATGAAATCAGGGGCACAGGATAATGTAACATTGTCTTTACAAAACACTTACAAAATATGTCATTTGTGAAATTGGTTAGCTTATTTAACACCATCTTAGAATAATTAGAATGGAAATAGGGCTACAACTAACCACTATTATCATCACTGATAATTCATTGTTTACTCCATAAAACAACATTACAATTTCCTAAAGCTCAGTTTGATGTAATCAGACTGCTTGTTTTGTCCAACCAGCAGTCCAATACCTAAAGATATTTGGTTAAATATTCTAAGAGGAATAAGAAAAGCAGTGCAAATGAACACCTGAGAAGCTGGACCCAGGTGCAGCTCTCCATGGTGGTGCGACTGTCTTTATGGGGATGATAGTTGGAAAGCTAAGCTCCGTGTATTTGCTGACTTTCAGGGTTCTGGAACGACTGCAAACTTCCTGACTATGAAGAGGTAGTAGGCCACCCCCCGACACCACCACCCCCTTACTCTGAAAACCCTCCTGAGACTGTTCCAGCACTCCCTCCACAACTGCGCCAGCCAGATGCCGCCTCAGCGCCACAACCCCTTGCCGACGGGGACCCGGGGACGAGCAGAGAGGCCCCGGCCTCATCACCAGAACAGGAAGCGGTGTCGATGCCAGTCCAAGCGCAGTGTCTGGAGGAGGAGAACGTGGAGGCTTCGCTGATGGCAGCGGAGGAGGACGAAGAACTCGTCACCCGGCGCCGGCACGTGACCGGCGACTCTGGGATTGAGGTTTGCGTCTGCCAGCTGGACGTAGACGAGGGCTCAGGGCTTGAGGAGGAGAGTGATGAGGAGCACAGGATGTGCAAGGTCACCGGCGGGGACTGCTGCTCCGGAAGCCAGCAGCAAACCTTCAATCAGAAGGAGCATGCATCTGAGCTGACCAGCCAGACTGCCAGCACCAGCACTGGAGACCACATGGTGTGATCCACAGCGTAACTAACCAGCCAATCAGTGTGGCTTTCACTCATGATGATATGAGATAACTGTTGCCATCATCATCGACCACAGGCACTGTCTGTGTTTTACTTCTTTGAACTAACACATAGGCATGACGTTAAGATGATGATGATAACTAATCTTTAATGGCTCCCGATTAGGAATGATGAACAACACATTATGTGGACAAACTCCTGGCTTAATTTTTTGCTTTGCTTTTCCTTAGTGGGGAAACCAGCAAACACATGTTGATGCTCCATTTGGTATGTTTTATTTTCTTAGTGTTAAGTGAGAGAACGTCACTCGGTAGCGAGAAAGCAGCAATTGATTGTGACAGAAATCAGAATTGACTGTTCCCCTCGGTCCTACCCTCTCCTTCAGCACTGCCGTCATGTTTCCGTTTCTGTCTCACTGCTCTCCTTGGTCAAAACATTTCCGGTGGGATGGTCGGTTAGGAGCATACCAACACGGTCAACAACATTTCTCCCCTGTCCCCACGCTACAGCTAAGCAGAGGAGTCATAAACAAACCTCTTGAAAACTTAAGCTGATACTGGAATTGAATTGAATTGACCTGAGCACCCCCCCCAATCAAGATGCTTAAACATCCCTCAGACCAGAGGACACGAGACGCTGGTTACCATGACCTCAGAGCTGACATCACCATGCAGCTGTTCCCTAGATTTCACAGCACTCTCTTGCACACACACAGCTTTGGGGGGGGTAAACTATCAGACTAAACACCCATAAATAGCAGAGGCAGGGTCAGAAAAGATTTGGTTTTTTTTTTTTTGTTTGGCCTCTGGGTTTTAAATTTGTATATCCTCCCTCTAGCTTACTCCCTCCCCCCCCCCCCCCCCCCCTCCCCCCCCTTTTTTGATATCCAGACTGTGGTCTCCACAGCTCTGTGGTCACCAATTAGCATGACTGTGGGTAAGGAGTGATCAGCTTTTTATGACTTATTGATTGTGTGCATGTGATCTCCCCACTTCAGTTTCTGACTGCATTTAATCGATAGTAAATGCCAAGAGGGCTATGCCACCAACATTTTTTAACCAATAAAAAGCCTTGTGGTGGCTCTATGTTAGCGTTATTAGTGAGTGTATTGCTCAGTATATAGTTTGGATGTTAATAGCGATGGATGTACTCGCTTTTGTTTTTTCATTTCATAACCAGCTGTGCTTCAGTAAATGCCACAGGTATCACCATTAATTGCAACAAAGCTCCTGACGGGGGCTGCTAGAGTGTGTATTAATGAGTGGGTGTTTTAGTGCAGTAGGGAAGGGTTGTGTGTGTGTATATGTTTAAAGTGCTGTAGTACCTGGTTTTAATACTTACTCAGCGCTGAGGTGGATTAACAAATGAAAGCACTGGGTTTTTTTTGCATGAGGCATGAATTTCTGTGTTTATATTTGAGTAAATTAGCATTTTCTAGTGGTTGTCCAGCTAGCTTTGCTCATCTGTTTGTCAAAAAGATAGTGGGCTACAGAGGCCACACAACTCCATACCCAGATGCTGGGGTAAAGAAATAGACTGGAGTTGACCACTTGGATCTAGTTTCATTGTGTGAGCTGTGCTATGCCGTTACGCAGTGCTGTTAGCTAGCTAGCTGGTGCTGTCTTGGCTCTCTGTGGCCCCTGTAACTCTTGGCAGTGTGAAGGATTTGCAGTGGTATTTTCCATTGGCAGCAGAGGGTGGGCGCATGAGACAGTCGAGGTGGATGCAGGCTCTGCTCTGCGGTCCTAGTCAGTGATGGCACAGCTGCAGAATCTATTGTGATTAACTACATGCTGCTCTGCCTTGCATGTTGCTTGCCCAGTAATACTGTACAGTATGTATTCAAAGCATAGCAGTTGAGCCGAGCGTTGTCAGATAGGAAAACAACCACAAAACAAAAACCGTTATTTGTTAAAAGGTTCAAGTCTGTGCAAGACAAGCAGTAACTGATAAGTCAGTAAATGTGTCATTGAGAATTTAGTTTGGAACAATGTTCAACAACTTTTTTTTTTTCATTTGTCATTTGTCTGCTCTGATATTGTGTGACAAAATGGGCACAGTGTAGAGACTCAGGTCGGTCATTCTGCTTCACATAAGCACACGCTCACAAAGTACTGCTCCTGATTGGCCTTTATCACAGGCTTGATGTGAAACTCCAGGGTGCAATATCCAGTAGTCTCTTGGCTGAATTGTGACTCCAAGGATGTGCTGTGGCTTCTTTTTTAATGTATGCATAAATTTCCAGCAGGCAGAGTGGGGAGTAAATGTTAACATTTCATGCTTGCTGGATATATTTATTCAGACATTACAATTGCTTGGCATGTCTCTTCATTTTCAGCACTGATTGAACTCTGACAAGCAAATTCTTTGCCTCTTAACAAGACTTGACGCTGGGTTCTGCGCATAAATGTGTGTCATTTTGGGACCCATGCAGCCAATGAAAGTCTTTCCACCAACTAGCAGCAGCCCAGAACTCTGTTCTGGTTGTGGTTGTGTTTCTTGTTTCTGTGCTCTACCACCTGACATAGAACACTTAATGTTGTGGCTGAAACGTGGGGAAACCATACAAGGGGGCCAGCGCACCGAGTATGTGAACTCAAGAGAGTGAAACAAAATGAACACACAGCTGCGCGAGGCTTAAATTGAAAGACGATTGCTGTCGGCCACTTCTGCAGCGCTAGGGTTAGGTTTGCAGTCTTTGTGTTGCGTAGTTGAGCATGTGTGTAAATATGAAGCCATACTAACGTGACAATGACCTTTTGAGAGGTGCTGTTACACTGTGAGCACGACTGCACGCCCATTAGCATAAGTAATTTCAGACATTTTTTGACCAACACACCTCAAGCTGCCTTGCTGCATCTCTAGAGAGCAAATGTCTTGATTATGGAGCTGCACAATAAAATATAGCCTCTGTATGCAGAAACAGATGCGCTGCTGCCTTATTAGAGTAGATGTAGTGAAGTGGGTTTGTCCTGGATTTCTTTTTGAATGGTAGTATTTGTGTTGTTCCAAGCATGATTGCTTCAGAGCAGGGGAGCACTTTTGTATCAACAGAAAATTGCGTCTGATCTTGTTCTGAGAAAGTGTGCTCGAAAAGGATGTGGTTTATAAACATTTCAAAGCCACTGGATTTAAACTGTCACATGCTCTGTAGAGTTGTACTTAACATTGATTTTGTATCTGAGGGATGGTTGTGTTGAATTTAAAATAATACTGTGTGTGTGTAGTTAGTTGTGGCACTGATGGAATTCGTCAAGACCAGATTGTTGAGTTTGTACTCACTCCTTTTGTTCCATGCATCTGGTTGCAATTAGTTTGTGAAATTAACTGACTTGAAAGCATGAGGAAAATAAGAAAGAAAAAAAAAATCTAATTTTAGTTTTCTATGGTCTCGCTGTGATTCATCCTATCTGTGTTTGGAGGACAAAAATGAACTCCAGTGAGAAATTGCTTTGCTTATTTGTATACGTGTGTGGACAAAATAACAGAGGACAGGGATGAGGAACGAAGAGGGAAGGGTAGTTCTGTTTTTTTTTTTTTGCATGAGTGAACTGGACGTCCATAGTTTTCCCATTGCCAAACAACAACTACGCCTCCCTGGTTTTCAGATGTTTACCGAGATTAAGGGCTATATCAGTCATCAACTGTGGACAAACATCCATCTATTTCATTGAGTGATTCGTCTGCTCTGTGCTGTTCATTCATTTCAAGCCACAGTTGCCAAGATCCACCATCTGAACGTGGTCAGTGTTTTGGATGTGGGCGTCCTTTTAACGTTGAGGCGGTGCTCATATTTAACAATAGCTGATTGTAAATGACTGTATGTTTGTTTTATAGGCTCTAACTTTGCCTTTTTGGTTTTTTGTTCACGTCAGCTGAGGTGCGTGAGGCAACATCCCCCCCATCCACCAAACTCCCCGCCCAAAGAGAACGATTCGTCCTTATGTAACTAGTTGCATGTGTGGTTGTGAGAGGAGTGTCTGTTTTTTTTTTTGTTTTTTTTGCTTTGCTCCGTTGGCTCCCTGTGGACCGTGACTCCATCCTCTCTCCGTCGGGCTCTGTCTTGGTAACAGAAAGTGTAGCCAATGCTGTAGCTGTTTGTTTTTGCTCAGCTGCATGGCTCTGCGTGCGGATCCTTGGAAACGGGAGGGCACGTCCACCCATGCAGGAGCGCAGTCAGAATAATCTACCAAAGTCGCTGCCATCTCCGCGTGCTACACGGATCATTGCTGTTGTCACCACTCCCTGCGTGCGTGTGTGTTTGTGTGGTTGTTGGCATGACGATGGTCTGTTTGGTTTCCCACTCTCAGGGTCATCTTTAAACAGGCAGTGCTAGAGTTTTAAATTAACACATTTTTGACCCACCAATCTCATAAAGCCAAAGCTGTTGTTTCATGGTTACTGTCGGTCTTTATTTCAGCATCACGCATCTCAGTAGTTTATTGTACTTTACTCTACTAGGCTATGCAAAAACATAAACCTACTGTTACATGCTGCGACCCCTTTCTCATTTTCTCTTTCATTTAAATGTGGGCACCAGTACAAGCAATATAACTCTCAGCACTGTACTGTAATTTACTTTGGTTGGTCTGTGTACATGTAAAAAAAACTTGTTAAAAAAAAAAAGTACTTGTAATGCTACTTCAGTGATGATGTGAGTATGTATGCTTCAGTGTCAGCTGAGGGGCTTTGAGTTAAAAAGCCATTATAGTTTATATGTTCTTTTCCCTCTTTTCGGCTTTATCCCATTTGGCTCCTCAGCCACTCACACTTCCTTCTTCTGATTTATGGATTAAACCACATTATTAAGTTGTATAAGCCGATGGAAAAAGTTGAATATATTGTTTTTGTTGGATGAATTCTTATTTGGTATCTTTGGTCTGTTTGTAACTTTTCCATTACTTTGTAATTTTTTGTTGTTGCACTAATTCAGTATGTCGAGTTTTCTCAGTTAAAACAGCTTTTCCTCTTTTTCCATCTTCATGAATTTTTCACTGACTGAGTACTTAACTGTTGCCTTTTAATCCACAGTTATTATGACACCATCGATTTCTAAATTTTCTATATATTATGCATATGACAGACCTCAACATGGAACACAGTCAGCTTACATTTAGACCAGCACATTTAGGCTCGAGGAATGACTTTGAACTTGTGAAAGAAAAAAATATCCCTATTATCACAATGTGATTGTTTCTGTCAGGCAACCAGGAAACTGTACTTTTGTCTCAACCATACATAATACCAAACAGATGGAGGTGCTGTGGTTGAGCTATGTGGACTCTTTTTTTTTGCCAAAATGAGAAACACCCTAGTTTGAGAAGGAAGCAGGCATCTACAAACACACACCAGACTCTTTCTACATTTCCTAATAACTTTAAACAAGCCAAAATGAGTAAAGTGGAAAAAGAGAAAAAAAAAACTTTAAGGCACTGAATTACAGATTTTAAAAAAATGCTTTGGTTTTAGTAAAAAGTCTGCTGTGTACTCTTTGGGTCATCATTTGTATTTTATTTTTTTAATAAAACAAACAGTGGCACTCAACTGACCGACTCCTGCCATTTTTGACTTAAAATCCTCTGAATGTTGTCTTAAACCTTTGTAAAACTTGAGTGCTCAGAGACAGATGGACCTTGAGCACTTCAGAGGGACAATGGTGCCCCACCTAGGCATGTGATCTGGAGGACTGTCACATGGCTGTGTGAGAGGCACCTCGGGCAGTTTGTCTAAATTATCGACAGGATGTTATGTCATTCAAAAATTAGGATAACGAACAACCTAATGTTGCCCCAACACACTGACAGTCAGAAACGTCTGATCATGAGGTTTCTGTAGAGCACTTTGTTAGAATGTATTTACTTTTCCTCTGTGCTCAAGCTAGAAACATGAGGATTTCACTTATAAATGTAGAACAACTACAATTACTTTAAGTACTGTATGTTACTGCCACAAGTCATAAACTTTGTCAGGGTAGGTCTATTTGGTCTTTAATGAGGCAATATAAATAGTCCTGGACAAAGAAACAAGATAAAATGGTGATAAAATGTCATTTGTGGGTCATTGAATGGATGGATGGATGAGGCACACAGTTCTCATACAAAACAACAAACAACAGAATATAAATAAGGTAGGGCGGCTGTCAAAGTGTCAACTGGAAAAGAGGAAGTCCTTGTACATTGCACAATCAAAAACAAAGCACCACATAAAAAATATATGATGTCGACATGAGGCTTGAAGTCATTTCCATAACATGTAGGGGAAGAGTCAACAACAGCTGGCCGACAACATCTCATATGAGGCGGCCAAACCAGTCTGTTGGTGGAGTTCACTGCAAAGAGAACATACACTTTCTAACACACTTGAAAACAGAAAATCAGTGGTGTTTTTTTTTTTTTTTTACATCTAACACAAGAAACACACAAAAAAGTCACTCTGGTATTCAATGTGCACAAGATAGTGTCTGTTACAGGGAAAATAGACTGTTGTGATAAATGAGTAGTCATTAAAAGTCTGTTTAACCACCTCCAACCCTCCCTCCAGGGCAAAGGTCCACTCCCTACAATCTAAAAGCATTCTTATTTTAAATATATTTAGAAGAATTTGCTGTAAACTGATCAAGAAATTTGACCTGTTTTCTCAAACACATATATTAAATCTGGGGAGACAACGGCTGCTAAAATAACACTTTGTGAAAATCAACATTGACGCCATTTAAAAGAAATTAAATATCAGTTCCCTGAAACACGCAAATCTTTGCCATCAGCGCATGCACCGATGAGGCAGAGGTCAACTTCCCATACGCTGTACACAAACACGCATAAAAAGGTCAAGCATAATTTAACAAAAAACAGTGGTAGCCGAGACTACAATAAAAAATATCTCAACAAATGTCATGCATACTACAGCAACTACAGGAGAACAGTATACAGTATAATATATAGTGTACACAGAGCCTTTCTACTGCAAAGAAGAGAAGAGGTGCATCTCTATTTAGCAAGGAGCTACGATAAAGATGACGTCAGTGGTTTTTAGTGTTATTTGGTTAGCACTTCAAGTCATACTGCAGATAGTTAACAAATCTTGAGCACATCACATATTCATATTTATATCTCTCAAAGCCATTATAATCAACATCAGTGAACTAGAAATGAGTGATTTTTCTTTTCGTTGGTATCAAATGCGGCCAAAGGTAACAAAAAATAAAACGTAGCTGCTCACAAGAAGTCATGTCATGTACTGTACTGCACATCTGCTGCGTACAGAGATGGAGATGGTAAGGCCGAGTTGGTGTGAGTCAGGCAGGGGCTGAGGACAAAGTGTAAAGTCCTCCTACTGCTTCAGGTCTATTGATGGCAAAGTTGGAGAATGGCTTTTTTTGTTGCGGGTGAAACATCTACTCCGTCTCTCGTTCAGGATAAATTGAGATGCCGCCCTCTGCTGGCCGACAGACGGCAGCATCTCACTTTTGTGCAGTTGGGTCCGTGGACCGCAGTATTTATCACAGTCGCTCATCTTCCCTCTTTGTCCTTTCACCCCCCTTCCTCAGTAGAAGCGCTTGCGCCGGCTCTCGTTCCAGTGGCTGTACACCACCAGGCCGATGACGATGAGGAAGATGCAGCCCAGCATGGAGAAGAGCACGGTGAAGAAAATGGCTATCCCGCTCATCCCCTCGTCACTCTCGCCCACTGGGAGGAGAGGAAACAGAGGGAGAAGTTAGAGTGAAAGAAGTGAGGTAATAATGAGGGTGGGTGGAGGGAAGACAGTGAAGGTGAGAAAAAAGACTTACATCTGAGTAGGTCCATGTTATCTACACTGGGTATGGTAATCTCTTCCTCCTCCTCCTCTTCCTTTTCCTTTTGACTGCGAAACACCGTCAGTTGGTAGAGTTTCAAGGAAATAATATCATGATTATCTGTAAATTGAGAACCAGAAAGTACGATTTCAAGTAGAGAACAAGAAAAAACTCACAGATAACAATTAGACTCTAGAGGGGAAAAAAAGATGAGTTACCAAGAAGTGCAATTGTACGTATAATAATAGAGATATATTATAACAGCCAATAATAGATATCACAAAAACCAGGGGCCTTCCATTGATTATTATAAACAATGTAACACAAAATATTTTCCACATTTGCACAACAGCATGATTACACATCATACTCAAGTATTTCTGAGTACAGAAATTCCAAGCACTAGCAGTGTATGTGTGCATACATATCAGTCTGTGACGAATTCACAGAGATAAGGCTAAAAATAGTCAAGAGCGGTACTTGATGCGCAACAGTCGCCATTAACCCGTGAGCTCTTTTGGGAAGGTGAAAGCTGTTTACCTGAGAGATCTCCAGTGATGGCTGAAGCTCCAAAATAATACCCCTGAGGCAGACGCACCCCGGGTATGTCCAGACAGTCCCTCCACTCGTGCTGCCCGTCGATATCTATCATCACCTGAGGCAATCAGGGAAGCCGCAGAGACTTTTTAGAAGGTCACAGAATAAAAATATCTGCTCCCAAAAGCAGGTTGACAGAGTTCTCTGAATAGATTTTCTCACAAGAAAATTATGCTGATCATTCAGTCAACCTGCTTCTTGAAATAGACCCTGGACAATGGGGATGTAAGTTACAGTGTAAACATGCTGCTGCCCACAGCCCTTAGTTTCTATTTATTCCAATCTTAGGTTCATTAATAGAAATTATCACATAATTCAATACAGAATTTTATATTTATACAAAGTTTGCTTGTGTTTCCTTATTTATTGTGAAATAACATGCATAGCTGCCTTTAAATCAAAACATTTACATCCCTGTGAGTAACTTTAAGTTACTACTATTCTCAATATTTGCACTGTGCCTCTTTTAACAGAGGCTACATTCTGTTTGTTTACTAATCTGATCTGCTCTTGTTACATTATTTTTTTTTACAGTGCAACAGTACACAGGCTGTTGCAGTAAAAGAACGTAAATGCTCAGCCAAACTACCCTCTATAAATAATAGTTAAATGAATATTAGCTGCTCAAACTCAGCCCACCCACTTTATAGGAAGAGTTGTTGCGTGCTATACACGGAGATCAAAGTGTGCGTCTCTCTCACCGTGAGCCTCCGGCGGACGTATCGTATGAAGAGGAAGGTGTCGTGTTTGAGGTTGCGCACCATGGCATTGCAGCCGCCCAGCTCCGTGGGGCGACCGTCCCGCTCGTGGTCGTAGCTGATGGTGCCGTTCCCCACCATGGCCAGGACGAAGGGGAAGATCCTCTTGTGGTCCACAGTGGGAGAGGACAGAGATGAGGAAATGAAGTTAGTCCATGATCATACGCTGCTATAGCAAAGAGAGGTGATGGTGATTTTCACCAGCAAAGGGGGGCTGCTGAAAAGTCTGGAAACATGCAGAAACATTTTTGGCTCATGAATTACACAGAGCCAGGCTACAGAAGACAATGACGTTTTGCAATTAGGCCATGCAGGCTTTCTAAAAGACATTGCATTATTGCGAATCCTAAAAACTCACATTTACAAACTTGTATCAACTGTTTCACTTACGCCTTTTTTGTAGTATTATTAATATTGACTATATGTCGATGATATTCCGTTTTTTTGCTTGTTTATTTTTATAACCATTTTGATTAAGACCCAACAGCAACTTCACAGCAACCATGCAGGGGTGAAAAAAACACACATGGCACAGACATAGTCCACTATTATTTCAAACAAACTGTGTTTTCAGTCAGCATGCTCAGAGGCCAGTGGAGGCTGTATAATGTGGATAGACATAGGGTTGGGGTGAAATGCTCTAAAGACTGGTTACCTGTGTGCGAGGAGTGTATCTCTTCTTCTGTGCCTATCTCCAAATGGTTGCACAAAAGAACACAAATACAGCCCCTTTACACAAATCTGCAAGAGCACCGGTCCATTAACCCTGCTTTACTTTCACAGAACAGGTGAGATCTAAGCAGCCACTGCAGCATACCTCTATGTGTTTCTCCTCGTTGGGATACGTGTCCACAAACACACCCAAGCCAGTGAAGTTGTCCATATTTCCAAATACAGGACCTGTGAAAGAATATGAAAAAAGGGTGTTATTAATTCATAAAGATGAGATCTCTTCTGAGGTAAGAGGTAAGGTTGGGTAGATGGAGCTTTTACCTTTCTGCATTCGTTCCTTAGTGTACCAAATGGCCAGCCCATCACCGTTCAGGTTCTTTTTTCCTTGACCATGAATCTTAAAGTGCACTTGCATCTCCCAGTCCTTCAGATGGCAAGGCTAGAAGCACAAACACACCAGTGAAATACATAGAGTTTGCTCCAACAACTGGGCAATGAACAGAGAGGATAATAAGAGATTCCTATATTTTAGATTTGGGATGGAAGAGGTTTCCAGGCAGACCCAAACTAGACCAAACCTAAACTAGTCTTGTGTCAAAACTTTGAATAGAGTTCCTGTGTCACGGTCTGCTACATTTGGCATTAGGGCTTATTTTACAGAGATGGCAGATGGATGTTGAGTTGGGTGGCATTTGGATTGGCATCTTAGATGTGTGAGGTTTTCATCCAATCACAGTCAATGTGCAGCAGATAATGAGGGTGCACATTTTGGTTAGAGTCAGATAAATAGTTGTTAGTTGCAGCCCTACATACAAGTACAAATACTAATACTCGTGATGCAGGGTATTGTAGTTTTTCCTATGCCAGTAAATGTACAATATATACTCACAATACGGCTCCATACTGCCCCCTGCCTGCTCTGCATGTCAGGTGTGAGGCGAACCTGTTCGGTGGTTACCATGGCATCCCCCATCAGCTCCCAGTGGGAGGAGCCTGAGGATCCCACACCTGAGCGCACACGCAACAATACCATCATCATGACAAAAGCTGACACAGCACAATACAACTGAGCAAAGCCCGGCGACTAAAACGGTTCTGCTTTGTTATTACATACAAGTTTTAAAAAAATCTATTTAAGTAAAAGAAAAAGTAGACACAACAAGGGTCTTTAATGGTTAATAATATACATGGTATAAATATGGTATAGCCTACACTATAACGTCTTGTTTGGTTGAATGTCAAAGCAGTAATATTTATCTGAGACATGCAAACGTTCAATTGAACAGTTATTATATGAAACAGAGCTGGAGCACATGTTATTTGACCGCTAAATATATTATTCTAGAAACATCTGTCCCTCGCCCCTCAGCTCGTCCCTGTGAAACAGTATTACAGTAACAGTTATAAGAGATACCTTGGTAAGGCTTGGAGAGGGAATACTCCCGCTTCAGAAACTCCTCCATTTCGTGATCATCGTCTGCAAAACACCGGCTCGCAGTAAGAATAAGAAAAGCGAAGGTCCAGTGTGATATTAAAGGCATTATCTTCCCACTGGAGATTAAACTGAATTGTGATTTGGGTTCCCTGTAATGATTGCTGCTGCTGGCGGCGGCCATCGTAGCACAAAACTCATCCCACTGAATCGTCAGCTTCCCTCTCATTGGTTCACTGTGTTACATGACTCGTCGCCATTGGTCTCTTTGATTGTCAATCAGAACGCGCGTTTTTTATTGGCTGTTTTTTGTTAATGGCTATAGTCAATATAAAGCAATTAATTTATTAAATTGGAGATGTGCAATTGTAGCAAAGCTGTAATGGGTTATATTATAAAGAATTTATTACCCTAATCCTAACACTAATGTGAGTAGGAAACCAGAACAGGTCTTATTTATGGGTGCAGCTTTATCCGTAAGTTCTAGAGACGTATGGAAAAGCTCTTTATTAATAAGCTTTACAAGCTTTAAAATAACTGTCCATTCTGTGCCTTTTACCATATGTGTTATGTCTAATTGCTGTAATTCTGAAACTGGAGCTGAAGCTGCAGAAGCATCATATATTTTTTTTTAAAAACAAAAACTGTTCCTCTAACCTGTATAATGATTTCATAAGCTCCTACTTAGAAGACTTGGGGCACTGTGGCAAAACTGATCTGTGGCCTGCCACTCCCTTTGCATTATGCATGCTTTTTATTTCCTTGAAATACCTATCTATTACAGAGCACACAGCAGCCTAAACATGGCAGTGTTACACAGTGCCTCCAGTTGAACCAATAGAATACATACCCCATTCCCAGGTGTGTGTTACTGTGTGTTTGTTTGCGGTTTTTTATAATATTGTAATATTTTATTTTAGGCCTACTTTATCCATCAAACTGAAAATGTCATTGTATCTGACAGTTATTGAATTGATCTTCACACGGAGTGTGTGTTATCTTGGAATAGCGAGGTGGATTAGAAAGCCTCAACATCCTGTGTGAAAGACAGTGTGTGTGTGTGTGTGTGTGTGTGTGTGTGGATACGTTTCTGGAGCCAGTTGGATGCTGTAGTCGAAATCACGCCCCCTTCACTGTCCCCGCTGTGTGTCGGCTATCCTACACTCTACTACTGACTATAGGTAGTACATCATTGGGGGATGGAGTAAGGGTAGGAAGTCATGGATCCCGCCGAAGAAAACTCGAGCAAAACGGTCGACATTTATCGCGATACATGGGTCCGCTTCCTGGGTATGTATTCTTACATGTTTGCCTTTGTGGTGGCTGAGTATTGAACAGACTGTAACCGAGCAGAGAGACACACCGGAGCCGACATGACCCCGGAGCTGTGCGCTAGCTAGCTAAAGCGGGCTAACCACTCTTTTACAAACATCTATTAATAGCAACAAAGTTGGCTGCTCAAGGACATTTTGTTACCACAGAATGTAATGGACGTCCAAGACTGGACCACAACACTGCTATTCGTGCTATGTTTCCGTAGCATACTATTCAGATTGAGTTATCTGTGTAGCTCAGTCCTATCTCAGTCAAGGTAGTTGTTTAGCAAGTTGAGGCAGTGACTCACAAAACCACTGAAAAACGCCCATAGGCTTGTCCTGACTGAAAACTGAAACACTGTGACACAACTTTGTATCGGCGCCTGATTTCAGTGCTGTCCTCCTCTCATTGAGACATTCAGGGTCTTCGGTTACGGTGAATATCCAATGTTACTGTACAGGCTGTACAGTAACAGGCTGTACAGTAACCAGCCTGAAGGACATTCATATTGCAGCAGCTCTCACTGTGCAGGCTGGTGTTCATGCCTTAATCCACTGCTCTTTCAGCCAGCACTGACCATTTAGTGTCATGTGAATCAGTTTATCCCCTTCATAAAATCATAATCTGTTTGCTCCCATCTTCAGTGCTGCCTGTGCTGTTAAATGTATTTATCTCTCCACTGAAGAGCCTGTAAACAGAAATGTAAAACATGTTTCCACAGTTGTTTTGAATAATTCCAAGTATGTTCTCTTGAGGTGGTTACTTACACATTACACCAATTTTGCCAAGAAAGAATTTCTTCCCTGCGCTGGATTCTCCAGAGCTGTTGCATGTCTTAGATTGTACATTATTTTTACAGCTATGGAGAAACTAAACAGTGGTAATTTAACCTGAATGTGACTGCTTTGCTTAAGAGTTTACAGCCTATCATGTCATGGCACAGGTCATACAATATGCACTATGATAATGGAATAACATTAGAACAGAGATAGGATTGACTGATGTCCTTGTAGATGACTGTTTCTTTCAAGGTGATACACATGCACCACATTACTTTCAAAATCCCCTATTGGTAAATGCTACAGCATGTAGTAAGTGGTGAGCTGTTTAATTCTGTGTTTTTTCTTTACTGGCTGCCAGTTGTTGTTACTGGAGCTCTCTGAAACTTGTCTTTTATCCCTCACCATCTGTTTCTCCTACGTTCAACATCTTGTGAACACTCTCTCCCTTACATACCTCCATGCCTTGCATGGCACAGGGTAAATACTGAGTTGCAAAGTATGGTGCCAGGGAAATCCATATTTTATTATTAACTGAATGCTCTGCTGGAACATTATCTTATCTAGACTCCTCTTGGTTTCATACTTGATAATACAAATAGAGCTCTTATCACCTTGTGTTCACAAGCGCTTCTGGAGATCCAATACTTAACTTTAGCAACAGCTATTAGGCTCTCATGTTTTCCCCTCTAAATTCTGTTTTAACTCTCCATTATTTTAAGGATTATTTATTTTATTCCAGTTTTTCCCAAAATGTAAAGCAGCCTAAATACTGTGTAATAATGTCCCTGTAGTTCCAAGCAGTGATGAGTTGGATTTCATGATCACTGTTGGGTGTATTGCTCAGCCCTTAAACATGGCTGACAACAATTTCGAACTTGCTGCACGGTTTTCGCTACTGCTTAGAGATAGTTGGGGGGAAAAAAAATCCCAAAGCTGTCATGTGATTTGCTCACTTACTGAGGCTGGGGATGTATGATTCACTCCTGCATTTCAGTGAAATTCGTAAAGAGGAAGACAAACTATTAAGCAAATTTTCTGATGTGTCGAAATATGAAATACTCACACGTTAGGAGTTGCAGGCGACAAATACATTAAAAGTAATCAAATCTTACAACTACATTATAGTGTGTTATAAGCCATTAATTAAATCTTTATATACTGCTTATAAATGCTTCATAGCAACACCTGAAATACTAAGTGTTACCTAATCCATTATTGGAGAGATAATAAATTGTGCCCAAGCTGTGTTATATTGGCTGTGATATTATTTCTTGTAACATCAGTGTTTTCTTCAGCACAGGTAGCACAGTAAAGTGCAGTGTTTGCACAGTAGCTTCAGTTTTGCCAGCAGCAGCACCACAGTGATAAAGAGATACAGCAGCAGCAGAATTTGACTCCACCACGCTCTGATGGTTCTGTCATCATTGAACCAAAGATAATGCTCCCTGTGTGACTGCAGTTAATTTTACCAGTGATTTACATGTCCTGTGGTGTATGGCGCAGGTGACTTCTTAATAAGAGATCAAGGACGTTTAAGTCATTCCAGCCCTTGTGGAATGGATATTGCATAATTTTCCAAAATGTTGCTCTGAATCATCCCCAGGACAATGTCAGAGTTGAGGTTTATTGGCCTCTTGTATGTCTCAGCATATATGTACCGGAAACTGAAATGTAAGGCTAAAAATACAGACAATTTCCTATCCAAAAATGTTTTCATCCTGTGTGAGTGGCCCTAAATGTGACATCTCTGAAAAACTGAGCTTTTGAATATTTAATGTACGGCCCCAATGCTCAGAATAGCACTAAACCTCAGTTATTATCTTCATAAATGTATAGCACCAATGCTTTTTTTTTATAGAGCAGGATGTCTAACTAAGGTTATGATGCATTTAGAGGAGACTATGAAGGTTAAAGTCTTATCTTCATTTATCTATGTATGCCCACAGGCTATGCTAATGAGGTCGGGGAGGCCTTTCGTGCTCTAGTGCCGGTGAGTTTGGTGTGGGGCAGCTATGCTGTGGCCACTGCCTACGTCACTGCTGATGCTGTGGACAAAGGGAAGAAGGCAGCTGTGGTAAGATATGACCATTTGTATGTGTCAATTTCATTATTAACCATGTGATTAAATTTTTATTACTACATAATCAAGAGGACTTATAAATAAATCCTAGGTCAGAATCATCACTGGTTTCCACAAGGGGTTACAAGTTCAGCTGCAACAAATAGTTGATCAATCAATTTATAAAATTAATTGGCAGCTGTTTTGATTACTGATTAATAGTTTTGGTCATTTTTCGAGCAAGATTGGCAAACTTCTGCTGCTTCCAGATTCTCAAATGTCAAGATTTAATGTTTTTCTTTTTCATATGTAATAGTAAACTGCAGATCTCAAGGTTTTGGACTGTTGGTCGAATAAAATAAGACATTTGTGTGGATTTCCCTGGGCTGTGGGGAATTATAACAAGCATTTTTCACATAACAGGCATTTTAATTGTATACACTTGACAGTTAATTCAGAAAAGAGATGGCACATAGATCAATAATAAAAATTATTAATAATTGTCCCTAAAGGCTCACGGGGACAACCCAGGGAAGACGACGCGTGTAGCGGTAGCAGTGGTGGACACGTTTGTTTGGCAGGCCCTCGCTTCCGTGATCATCCCGGGCTTCACCATTAACCGTGTGTGTGCCGCCTCACTCTACCTGCTGGGCAGAACCACCAGGTGGCCTCTGCCTGTCCGCAAGTGGACCACTACAGCTATCGGCCTTTCCACCATCCCCTTCATCATCACTCCCATAGACAGGTTGGCACAAGTTGTGTTTGTGTGTATGTGTGTTTCTATATGTGCATATACTGTACATTGATTATGTAAGTTGCACATTATATGAGCTTTAACTCAAAGAGTTAAGCTGCTCATACATCACGGACAGTTTGTGCTGCAATCACCACTCAGCTGGGTGCAAAGTCAGGTCTGACAGCAAATTTCAACACTGATATGTAATTCATCTGCTGTATATATTACATTAATTTAGAGTGCAGCTAAAGCACAGGGATTTCAGGGATTTTCAACACTGTATGTCAAAGATCCACAAATTTTTACATTGTGTTTTTAAATTGGTTCCAGTCTATGTAACTACTATTAATTGTTTTGTTTTTTGTTTTTTTGAGAGCTGGTATTTCAAATAAGTTTTTGAGGTTTTGCACTAAAAACAGAATGCTGGTCTTAACCATGGCAGTGATAGTCACATGATGACTGAAAAAAAAACTGTCTGTACCCTGTAGGTCAGTGGATTTCCTGCTGGACTCGAGCCTTCGGAAAGTCTACAATGAGGGAGAGAAGCAGGAATAAGAAGGGACCATGCAGGACAGACTGTCCCCTCCTTCGTAGAGACCAGTCCAGTCTACGTAGACCTGTGCTGATTATCCACCACTGTGAAGCACTAAAGATGTGTAAAGAAGGATTTCAAGGAGTAAGATTTCACAGTTAGTCAAAGATACGTATAAAAATATATTTTATTTCTGAATTATAAAATATTTAATGGTAGGTTAAGTTGTTAAAAGTGAAATCCTGCTTTGTGAAATATCCCTCTGGGGATCCTTAACTTTAACCTCTCAGGGCAATCTGGGTAGCATAACCAAAAAATGTTTAATCAGGAATGTAACAGTACAAAAAATGTGTAAATATTCCACTTGACACAGTGAAATCCTGCCTCTTGAAGTATTCTTCAACAGAGATACAGTGTGCTGTTATATTCCTGTTACAGTGACTACAGAGAAAGCCTCCAAGGTTGCCCTCATGGGCTAGAGTTGTGAGCAGTTTCTCTGGCTTGCAGAGCCTCACCTCACCTCATATCCAGATGTCAAGAGATTAAATACAAATCAGCCATATTCAGTGGTACTGTAATGACAGGCCAAAAAGCCAGTTTGCCATGATGTCCCTCTTCTTCATTACTTAAGGTTTGTCTTAGACTGTTTTCTGAAAACAACAGTGTCTCTTACTTGGAATAGATGTTTCAAGAGTGTCTTCTGATGCACTTTTCCATTTTTTTGTTCTAACTCATTGCTGGTCATGGGAGCCAAGATTTACACCACGGTTAGAATCTGTATGATTCTGTATAAAGTATATAGTACGGTATATATACTGTATGTAGTACTTCATCAGGTATACTTGTACAGGGCACCTCACAAGTATTTGAACGATTTCTCACCAATATCAAAACTGTTGGTTAGGAAATTTGTAGTCAGACATTCTTAGTATAAAATACTGTAACTTCCTGTAGTCTGAAAATATTAGACATACCAGTTTCACACCTGTATAACTTATTTTAGACTTCCTGCATCTTCTTCCCTGCATCAAGAAACAAGCTGTCCCAAGCTGTAGCTCAACTCGTCAGATCTAAAAGTTTCATATTCATCAAATAATCTTTGAACTGTGGTTGTGTAAATTGAACCACTTTTCCTCCTTGATGCAGAAAATCTATGTGTATAAGTACATTAAATTGAGTGTTGCACTTCTCAAATACTTGTGGAGGTCCATGTAGTATCTATGCAGGGAATGGTTTAAGGGGTTCATTTATTAATATACAGATACTGTCTGTATATTATTGCCAAGACTTTTCTTTGAGGAAGTAATATACTGTATCTCATGGTGAACTATGCAAGGGAAATAAGAGATTGTGCACATGCACAAGCGTTGAAAATTAAAGGGATAAGGTATACAGCTGTCACTTTAAGACAAAGAGGGACATACCATATTGGAAAAAGTTTCATTGCCAGTTTATATATAGTACACCAGTGCACTATTTTTAGCAATAACTTTTGTTTCATGTGTCACACCATATTCTCTTTACCTTCTTTCTATGAAGGTTGTGGTTCACTTTTTCATGGCGAAAGAAATGCTGAAAGAGACGGTTGTGAAAACTTGGGGTGCACCAATTTCCATGTTTTTACATGCTGGTACTGAGTTCTGATGGAATCTCTTCAGTAGTATTTGATAATCAGTTGGGGTCACAAGACCACTTAAACAGTAATTGTACATTTATTGGCTTTTGAAATGATTGAGACATGTGTGCTCAGGGCTCCAGTGTGTGTAGTATTGGATATTTTCATCCACATAAGCACAGACTTTACTCTTACATTATGTAAGTATAAGGGTGTAGACCTTTTCCATGGCAGACAGTTACATTGTCATAACAGGAAGAAATGCTGTTGTACATACTAAAAGCTCCAGTATTGACACCTTAATGGATTATTAATTATTACTTCTTACTCCTTTGCTTTTTCTGCTATGACATGTCAACAGGTCTGCGTTGAAAAAATGTATATTGGTGCATCCCTAGTAAAGTATACTCATGTTCAATTTTAACATTTCAAGTTTTACACAATTTTAAACTTCACTGTATTTTTTTATCATTGCATGCTGCAAAAGAAAAGCAATGGTTTACTTTTTTGAACCTTGTCTTTATGTTTCCTTATGTGGCAGTGTGTTCAGAAGTGGGTTCTATGAGTCACATTTTCAGCCTTAACTGAAAAAAAACCCCCCTCAAGCTCTGTTCGTTTACTGAAGTTCACAAGACGGAGATTGTTTTCCATATGTGAAAGTAACCGTTGAAAGCTGAAGCTCCATTCAATATTGAGTAGTCCTCCTCTATTAACTTCTGAAACACTGGAGAGAAAAAACATGTGAATCTGTAGTGAAATAAATTATATAGAGAGAAATGTCTTGATTTTTGGTCTATTTCATTCATCAGTGGAAACACAGTTGCCTGTCAAGTCCTTGTAGAGTCTCTACTTTTTAAAAAAAACTTTCACCTGTTATCATCCTTTAATACTGACAACAAGTAAATCAGAACCACTTTGTAGCCTAGTGAAACTATGATTGACAGCTCCTTTGCTGGAACATTTTTGAAGCTTTATCTAAACACAGTCTGCACCAAGGCCTTCCCATAAGAACACCTCACCACAGTGTGATTTCAAAATGGCAAGACAACAACTTGCTCTTTTGTGCGGGGCAGCACACTTCCACTTCCTGAGCAAATATGCCACGGCGCTTAAGATGAAAGAGGTGTAATTCAAGGGACGGTTTAACCAATGAAATGGAAGCACTCAAAAGCACATCAGACCAGGTGATTTGAGAGCCCAGTTGCAGTGCTTTATCTTGATTGAGCCAGGAGCTTGCAGCTGATGCCAATTCTATAGATGAGGTGCCAACATAAAAGGCTAAGGAAAGCCAATAAATTGGTAGGTAAGCAGCCATGTTTGTTCTTAATTGTGTTTTTGGCTCTTTGGCTGCACCTGAAAAAGTGATATTTATCTAGTTATTTCAGTTTTGACTATATTTATTAGTGAAGGATCTTATTAAAACACAGCACTGCCCCCACTTCAACCTTTGGACATATTTACATTTACAGGCATTCCCTCGATACATCCAGGCCAATGGATCATCACTGATGGAGATGAGAAGACGCTTGATCAATTCTAGCGGTGGAGGAGAGTTATTAGCATCTGGACAGCCCAGCAGAAGTGGCTGAACAGGACGTGAAGGACCAGAGCTTGCAGACTACTCCATTACATGCTATGTAAGGAACAAGGTGGCTGCAGAACTCACTATTGCTTTTCTTTATTATTAAAGCTACTAGTTCTAGCCCATTCATTGAGTGCTCTGTGTTTTGTTTCCGTTAGCGTTAGAGAAGAAGAATCGGCAGTGTGGAAAATTGTCCTGTAGCTGGGTCCTGTTGGTGTCAGTGCTGATCTCTGAGCATGGCCTATTACATGTGTCTGGAGAGATGGCAGGATTCACTATCAGCCTCAGAAGGGGGGCCATGCTTAAATTAAAAAATAAAATGAACTTTGTGTAGAAGCCAACTTCAAAATGTCTCATTTGAGTTTTTTAAATACAATAGATTGTTTTACATGAGGCTGTCTTGAGTCAAATGAAAATGTCATTGACTTCAATGTATATCTGACAAATGAGAACATCAGGAAGTGGGAATGAACAAGAGGTGAGTCAGCGATGCTGTTTGTCACACTGTCATAAAAGTCAGTTACAGTGGGCCTGCAAGTTCTTCCTTTTTTCTTGTATCTTATCGAAATGGCATGACTCAACTTGTGTGCACATGTCGTGAAGTTTTACACCTCTGTCAATGTATTTGTAGTTCATTCATGTGGAACTATCCTTTTTCAGTTGTTATGCTACTTGATTGGTTTAGACAGAACTGGACAGAGTAGGTTTTTGTTGTTCTGGTGGACGGTGGGACCTTTGGCCAACAGACATATTGTATTCCTGATAAGACTTTCTAGCTTCTGAGACGATATCAAAGCTTCCTTAGGGTATCAGAAGAAACAAGGGGTGCATATGTATTCTCTCACTCTACTCTGTAATCACTTATTTTATAAAATGAAAAGTTGTTCTTTTCTTTCTTATGCTTAAAAATATTGATTATAGTTTTCTTTGCATCTTTGCAACAACATTACGAGGACGCTTATCAGAATAGAACGCATTTTATCATGCTTTGCAAAAAGAAGCTACTTCCATTGCTCACAGCTAATATAGTAGGTGTATGTATGAGCCATCTTGACAAAGGCAGTGGTTAATGAATATTCAGAACTGTTGTTCTGAGGACTCCATACAATTTTCTAGCAAAAGTAAAATGTTTCCTGTTTTAAAATATAACTTGCGGGTGGTGGTTTAGTCGACCTTGATCTAAATAGCTTCTTTTTTTTTTTTCCAGACAAACCTTCACTCAGTTATTGTAATGGCTACTAGAGGTCATTATTAATACTATGTTTCCAGCGAAGGCTCCCCTTGTCAACATACAGGACTGCAGCCGTACATTGCACGAAACAGTGAGCTTGTACTTTTTTTTTTTTTTTTTTTTTTTAAATGTGTCACCAGGATTAGAACTCTCTGACTTTGTTTATCACTGATACGTGATTGCCCACACGCCAAGTATCATTACTCAAAACCTTCGCCACAGGTCATTTGTATGGCTGTTTTGCGTATTTGAGAGTATAGCTTTCAAAAAAATGATAAAGATGTAAGAATGTACTTTTGGATTAATCAGTTAAAAGAATTCAGGGATAGCTACTACATCAGTAACATTGCTGCTGTGTTTGTGTAGATTATTATTTCCAGCACATTCTTTGTTGGAGATAAACCGCCCAAACTTGTTGAATATAGTTATATAACCGGCCATTGTGTAAACAGTCTTGACAATATCATGCTAACATACCTAAAGGTGCTGTGCAGCTCTATGCCTCAAAAAGTTAAAATAAAATTTGAACCTTCAGTGATGATTCAGCTTTTCATTAAAAGCTTTTCCCATGAAACATTTACAGGACCTGTAATTTCTTCTGAAACCACCAGCCCCCATCACCAAAGCTCTCCTCACTTTGCAAGCTCAAGCATGTGTTTTTGTTTCGCCGCCCTCGGCAAACATTTCCTTTCATAAGAATTCATCTTGATCAGAATTATGGCAGAAATGGCCATCAGGCTGTTCAGGGAAAACAGTGTACTGCTAAGAGTAAAGAGGCCGTTTTAATTCCAGAGTCAAGCAAGGGCTCAGACTCAAACCCACAAACATTTATAAGTCCCCTTGAGCAACATTTGAAAAGAAATTAAGATATAAAAGCTGATGGAATGAATGACCTCCTGTGATGATGCACTCTGTTCATAGGGGTTGAAAGAGAGAATGGTTTCATCTGTCATCTGATTGCCATGTCCCTCTATGATTTGTGCCTGGTTGTGAAGCATGGCGGCCAAAAGACCTCCTCTCTCCTTCCTCACTCTGTCTCTCTGCTGCTTTTTTCAGGAATTCCCAGCCTTTCATTTGTTTCAATTTCCACAGCCCTCACTGACATCCATAGATGAAAATGTCAGTCAGGCTGCTAAAACATAAATTATCTGTCACCTTGCCTTGCTCATATACATGCAGGTTGGGCTGCATTGTATCTTCCAGTGTTTCAGTGCATGCAGGCTTACAAGCTTGCCCCTAAACTACTGTGTACTAGACCACAACTCATAATTTGCAAAAGGTGTGTGATGACATTACAAAAGCATAATGTAATTAAAAAAAAAAGAAATGGGAAATATATTTGCCATAATATTATAAAATGTACGACGCTTTTCCATAAGGTAATACAAAACTAACTTTCTATTACTGAAATTTAACATGGGGAGAAAAATACATCACGTCAAATATGATAGTTGTTAAAAAATATGTATTTATATATCAACACATTTGTATGTAGTCATTATTTTGCTACAATGTAATATTAAAATTACATTAGCTTATGTATGATTCTATACATTAAAATATGAACCAGATCACAGAGAAAGTCATGTCATCCTTTAATTTATTTTCATAATGTTACTGCTGTAATCCTTTACTTGCTTTTAACTGTAAGGACCATATAAGGCAAAGTGGAAGGAGCTATTAAAAGATCTTCATTTGAGTTGTTTGTTTAGTTTGATTCTTGCAAATATTCTATTTCATTTAACTTCGTGTGTTCAGAGGATTACAAAAGCCTTCATGTACTTAATATTTTTAAACAATAAACAGAATATAATCCAGTGTTGGCACATAATGCTGCACTTCATGGCAACTTTTCTGAAGGTACAGAACTTAAGGTTAAAGCTAAAGTCAGTTAAAGCAAAACTTTAATCCTGGAGTGAAGGAGCAGTGTCTTAGTCTCCAGCCTTGAGTTCCATTGTTTTCCCAAGCACCTGCCCCTTCCAAAGAGCTCTGTACCAAGAGCAGGTGCTAAAAGGTTATCTATGAAAGAAACAGAGCTTTGATTTCTTCAATGCCTTTGTGCTGCAAAGCGTGGATTACAAATTGAGATCTACTTTCTAGCAACTGTATAATACCTGGCCATTTGAGAGTAAGAAGGAGATGATTTCGTGAAAGTTCAGCAAGTGAATATGAGGAAAAGCAGTAGCCTTGGTGAATGAATACTGGAGGTAAGGTGTGTGTGTGTACGCTTTACTGATGTGGGGTACAGAGGTCCTGACCTCATGCAGGATGTTGGGATAGAATCTATCATTACGACAACTCAAATAGAAGCATTCTAGTAACTAGATGTCATTTGACTTCCTGTAAGTAAATGCCATAAAAGATTTTAGCTGTTGATCTATAAACCTGTAACCTTCCAGTTAAAAATGTGAATGTGAATCTTTTCTTTCATTTGACTCACAGATAAAAGGGCAGGATGAGCAGGACACTTCAAAGTCAACAATATAAACGGAAAATGATCAGATACAATCATTAGTACTGAGCATGGCACCATAATCTTGTTATGCTACAATAGTGGTTACTATACCGCTCTCCTCTCTCTCTCTCCCTCTCACACACACACACACACACACACACACACACACACACACACATACACACACACACCACTTTATTTCAGTGAAGGACAACAAGCCAGCAAAATACTTAAGGGCAATTAACTGAAGTGTTTAATGCTCACTGGAACATTTATTGAGGTCAAGAAGGCTTTGAGAAAACAAGAGCTGGCTATGTTTGACTGATTATGAATGATTTTATGCTGTGAGCAAAGAGAGACAAAAGACAATCAAGGCACATCAAATCACCCACAAAGAAATACAAGAAACGGAAAAATGAAGGGCAAGGCCAGAGCCGTGTCACTGAGCATTTAACTAATAAACATCAGTTTTCGTCTATGAGACACAAAGCATAAAGAGCATGGAGAATTCTGCTGGATCACGCTGTTTTGCTGATTTGATCAAGTATATCACTCTTGAAGGGGGAAAATTAGCACATTATATGCATTGTATAAAGTAGTAGATCTATTTGAACATACCTTTAGAAAAATAGAAGTGTTAAATTCATTCCGTAAATTAAAACTGTCAAACAAAAGCATGATAAATACAAGATTCAAGGTCAAAATACAGAATCAAATAATGTTAATCAACTCAAGATACAGACATTTTAAAACATAAATATAACTACCTGATATGAGGAGAAAACAATACGCTGTCTCTTTAAGATCATTCTTGCAACCACCGAGTTATATACTGGGAAATAAAAGCCTTATATTGACAAAATAATGATTTACGTGGGATCAATATATATTGGCTTATTATCTCTGTAAAGATTAAAGCAACACTAAGCAACACCACAGCCCTTGTTTCCAGCAACAAAGTGTCAGTGGCAAAGCAGGATTCCTGATCTGACAGCGTGAGCAGGAGCAGTGGCTGTGTGTTCTGAAATGCTGGCAGAGCCTCTTTGTGAAATGAATTAGGAGAACATGAAAACTGAGCAGACCTTCAAGCGTATACACATTATGCACAGAGGAGCTTGAAGGTTCTACTGGAATTTGTCTAGGTGGCATTAGAGGTGCAGCCAAGTGGGAATGTTGGCTGTATTACTTTAAAGCACACTCATCTGGGTGGCACCTTTCACATGAAAGCGCCCGCACACGCTTGAGCCATATTCTCCTGCTGCTTGCAGGTTGAAACATGCACACAACCAGGTTTCTATAGGCTACAGAGGGGCTTACTGGGGCAAATAGGGGATTAAAGGCCTTGTTTCCAACCCTTCAGGCTGTCTCCCACCCTGCATAACTTTAAACTGCTATTTGCAATTTAAATTAAAATCTATATTTTTGTTTATACTACCTGCACTTGATTTACTAGTCAGTATATCTGTGGTAATCATCCTTGTCTGCAACATTAGAGCAGGCTTGCAGCACACATGTCATCTGTGTATCAGTGAGTTTGACAGCTGACATTAACTCCAGAAAATCGATAAGGCACTAGCAGCGATTCTCATCTTCTGTTGTTGTTGAGATAACATTCCACCTCCCATCTCAAGTCGCCGCATAAAGACATTGTCTGCTCAGTCAGAAATCATTATGCCGGGAAACACTCCATTACAACAGTCTTCACAGTGCTGGAGGAATCGCCTCGATCACAGGATGAACGTGCACGACACAGGCAGAGACCACATAAAGGTACACAACCACACTGTCACCTCCAATATGTCCTTGTTATAACAAGATCTAAAAGCGTTTCAGGAGTACTTGTAACACCCCAGCCTCAGTGCCCAGAGACAACCTTTGGCATGTTGAGAAATGCATAAAATCACACGAGAGCAAAAACCAGTATCAGGATGAATTATACTGGGTGTAGGCCTACAGGAGAGGAGATCTATCAGTGGAGTGCATCCTTCACAAAGATATATAGTATACTATGCACATTTGTTATGAAGTACTGGGGGAGGTAAAATTTAGCATCACAAGGTAAGACATGTACAAAATAGCAAAATAATATAAGGATGCAATCAACAGCAAATTATTCAATGACATTTTATAATGAATCATCAAACGAACTCATAAGTTCACAACCATGAAGTTTCTTTTCGGTGTGTTTAGTCATACACCAAAGTAGTGACAATGATGATAACGCTACATGAAAGTCGGGAATCAAAGTTGTTGCACCATGCTCTGGGACTATGAATGTATTAATTCACCTAAATACATCCAGTGGTTGGAGAGATGCATAAGGAAAACGAAAATGTCAACCAGGATCATCACAGTCAGTACGGATTCATCCTCTGGGGACCATGAGTGTCTCTACAAACTTTTGTGCCAATTAACTTTAGCTCTCTCTAGATATTTCTGGGGTTCGGACAAATGCATGACCAAATCAACAGATCAACAGGCCAATAGACTCACATTGTCATTACAAAAAGCATCCACCATCCTTGGTTCGCTTGAATGCCAGGATTTGCTGTTTATCCTGTTTTAGGCTATTGTAAATTAACACCTTTACTTGTTAGACTGTTATTGACAAAGGAAGCATTGTAGATGACAGCTTTGGCTCTGGGAACTTGTGATGCAATTTTCGCTTATTTCGCCATTATATAAACTAATTGATTAACTGTAAAACATAATCAGTTTATTCAATAATGAAAATAACCTGGGGAAATATCTCGGTTTATTTTCACTGAGACAGTCCCATGTAAATCCTCCAAAAATTATCTCTTCTTCCTGCTTTTTCCTACGGGAAAGAGGAACCAATATGAGCCTTGCTGACGTTGCTGACCAGTCTAGCCTGTCAGTCTAACTAACTGGCTTAACATCTTAACCAGATTGACCAGCTTGTCCAGCCTGGTAAGCCAGCTAAGACCAGCTGAAACCAACATTTTAAGCCGGTTCATGCTGGTTTTGTCAGCAGGGTGCAGTCTGGCTGGTGGATAGATAGCCTAAAACAAGTATGTAAGGAAAGTAGACAGAGGCATATTCAACAGGACACACACTAAGAGAGTTACAGAGATACAGTAACTGACAGGGAGACAAACACTCAGTATCTCATGAGATCAAAACCAGAAGTGGATCACAGCTTAAAAACAACAATGAGCTGATGACAGTCTACAAGGAGTTAGACCAGACGCTCTGTGATTTAAAGCCCTCCCTCTCTCTGGCACTGCTATAATTTTCCTGGGTGGAATGATGGATGAGGCAGTGTCAGCCCATGCTCATTGTATGCACACCATCTATTCTTTCTCAGCCTGACTCTCTCATGGCTCCAAAATAGAGAGGTATTAGCTGCGAAGAGAGGAGAAATCATCTGATTTTATGGAGAATTCGTTAGGTGTGTGTTAACTTAGCGCGGTGATCCATCAATCACTAATGAAGATACTCAAGGAGGCTACTGCTTGTTCTTAAAAGAAACATATTCCTCTGTGGGCATGAATCTATAAACACCTTCGAAGTCTATATAAGCATAATCCTTGCAGTGCTCATCCTAAATTAATAATGAGCTCTCCAGCAGTTAGCTGTATGCAAAACATTTAGAGAAAGCGGTAGAAACAGTGTTGTCTTTGTAACCATTTGTAATGTTTTAATGGCTTGAAATCACATTTTGACTTTGAGCTAACAACAGTCAACAACACACGATTTTCAAATGTGGCACAGCTGAGGTTATTTTACATTAGAGATTTTCTATCTTTTCCTTTTTGTCTGTTTTTCACCAGTTTGAAGTGGGCGGTGTTAGATAGAAGAAGGTGCCTCAAATACGCCCGCACACCAGTCAGGGTTTAGCAACATTTGAATCAAAATGGTGACAGTTGTGGGGTTGTTTGGTTGGCGTTGCCAGGTTACAGTTCTGGACTGGGGTGTGTATAGTTCCTCCTCCGTTCTTAGAAGTTACCAATAGTTCAGACTAGTGATATACTAATGGGTGATTGTTTTGTAACCAGGAAAGATTGTAATAGTTATTCCAAAAGATCAACTATATCAACAGTCAACTATGTAAATAAGAAGTGACTGTATCAACACAGCTGTACATAACTTAAAGAAATAACAGTTTTATGAAGCTTAACTGTCAATCACTTGGTATCACTTTGTTTTATCTGCATATGAAGAAACAAGTCACCTATCTCTGTACATTCATAATTTAGAGTGAGTAAACATTTATTTGGCGTTATCCTAACGCAGCTCTTGGCAGTTTAGCTATTATTATTTTCAATTTAATGGTATATTTTGCTGCGCCAGAAATGTAATTTAAAATCTTCCTTTACATCTGTAATAAAGTTACTGCATTTTGAACGGGCAGAAAATTTTACATCGCAGCTTATCAAAACCAAATAAATATTTAATATGCTGTAGAAAATCGAATATATGACTGTACATATTCATGGTATATGTTCATAGTTTATAGCACCTTTTCAGTTTATATGACAAGAGACTAAATGAAAGATACTTTAACAGAGCCACACAAGCCCTCCATTAAACACACACACACACAAATGCTTATCCACTCCATCCTGAACAAGTCTAAACACATTGTCTAGACAAACATATTATCTTTAATCAGAGCAGTACTGCATCTTTTCTCCTCACACACAGATCAAGTCAGTGGGGCCTGATGAAATGTGTGGCATATTGAAATAGATTTATTCAAACCGATAGCATCTCATCCTATCAGCTCCGCGCCAAGTGTTCCAAACTGTGTGCGAGAGTCTTTTCAGAGCCTTTAAGGATGTATTGAACAAAAAAGGTGGTGGTGGTGGTGGGGGTCCTCAAATGAGGTCTGGATCATTCCTGGAGCAAAGGGATCAATAACCGCCAGGCTAAGCCTTCGGGCCATCCATCTGATTCATATCCTCACCCTCCTGCTTTCAGATATAGGAGGAATCTCACCCAAAGGCTCTCTGTGGAAGAAGAGTAAAACAGCTGTGAAGCTGCTCTCTCACACATAAAGCTGTATGAAGTGATTAATGTGAGAGTTGTAATTTATATCACAATGGATTGATATGTCATGATACGATGATTCATTTCCAAGGATATATAGCAACAGAAGGAATATAATAGTTGTTCATAAATACACGTTTAGATTTACACTTAGAGGTAGCGATATCAAAATCCTATACAAGACCTTGCATTCAGCCTGGAACAACCTATAAATTATAAAATAGAAATCAAACTACTGCCACGGTGCATCCGCTTCCACGCTTCATGATGGTGGGTTGATTTCAAATGTATCCCCAAGAAAATGTGAAAGTGCCAGTGCTCAACATGTAAATAAACTCCTGTGTCGGTAGTTTTTACCTGACTGTAATGGCTCTGTATTAGCCAGGGTAAACAATGACACACATGCAGTCAAATAGCTCATATCATATGTGTTATTGCATCAGGCCAGCAAACAAATTTGTCCAGAATAAATTTTACATTATTTTCCTCTGCTGTAAAGTGCAGTGATTAACTTTGAGTCTGCATCCTTACCCTGCTGCTGCTGCTGCTGCTGGTCTAAAGGCAAATATCCACTTCAAGAACACTGTTATTATTTGTACAGTGGCCAGGATTGAAACTCAGTGAAAACTCCGGCAGGGAGAGGAAAACTTCATTTGTCACTGTCAGTTAGTAACGAATAAACAGCCTCGGCTGAATCTTGACACATACACACTGACAACGCAAAATAAATCCTGAGAAAGATGCTTCGATGATAGGATAGATATTTTTCAGTGCATTTAAACTAATAAAGCTTTTATGATTGTCGAAAGGGGTCATTCAGTTCAGTGCGATAGGTTTTATTTTTCTGTGCGACAATGTGATTGAGGGATAAAAAGCTTATTGACTGAATAAACTGACTATTGAGTCTTTTAAAGACTGGGGAATCCATGCAAAGGCCTGTAGATATTGACTATTCATTTTCCTGTTTATTCATACCAAACATTGGGGTAAAGTAGTCCAAGCAGTAGTATCATTATCACTGTATGAGAAAGAAAAGAAAATCATTGATAAAATGTAAGGAAATGTACAGTAAGCTTTATGTTGTTTTGTAATCTAGAATATAAAGACTATACACATACAGTGTAGTGCATTTATAGCATATAATGTCTGATAAATGATTGATAATGTCAGTCATTTGATGCCCTGCTCCTGTGTGGGACTCTTTGTTCGTTTTAGGAAACTCTGGTTATATTATTGTCTTTGTCTTTCAGCCTCAAAGGACACCACCCGCAACCATGAGAACAGAAAGAACAACTGGAAACACACTTTGTTAGACAGTGCAAACAAAACCCTCCAACAATGGTATACCTATAATGCAAAATACTATGTGCTGGTGTACATTGAGCTTGACTGGTGTAGGAAGGATAGCCAATATTTCTACTGGATAGCTTGAATAAAATAAGGTTAAGGGAGAGTCTGCGTTCATAGCCAATATATAGTTCATGAGGTCATGCCTCTAGTATATTTTCTCTGGAGAATGTGCATGTTTTGCAACCTTGTGGAAGTTTACATTCTGTAGTTGAAGCCTCACAAGTTTCTTTTAAAGACTGATTACAGTACTTTTTAATCTATAACTTATAAAACCAACAAATGATTTAGTATTTCTCCACCTGAATGTAATGAAATTAAGGGCACGGTATTTTATAAGCCACTAATTTTCATAACTTTCTGCTGAACTAACCATCTGGTAATAATTACAGGGAAAAAAATTTGAACAAAGTTCTGGGACATGAATTTGACTTGTTGATTTTGTAAGCAATTGTTGATTTTGAGTGGAATTCTTTTGAAACAAAGTTCAAACCTGCATTGACTTTGCTTTTTGTTTATTTTTATTTTTGGCCACTAGCAGAAATCTGTAATCACAACAATGACATGAAGTCACCTGCCAACATTCATTTGTTTGTGCCCACCTGGCCAGTGGAAGTCCATTACTCACTTTTTCTTGAGCCTGTTTTGCCTCTACCACATCCTGAGGAACATCTGATTCTGCTAAATGCACCATCATGTTCACTAACGTTGTTTCTCCCCTGTTTGGTGTTGGGCAGGTAGAGTGTACAGTGGGTTAATCAGAACATTATTTTACTGTAAACGGCCGCCAGTTGCTGCAGGTTGTTACAATGAGAGCCACTGAATGAAATCCAAACAATAAAGCTGTAGGCAACGGAAATCAAGAAACATGAAATTGAAAATGTCAAATGCCTCCACGGAGCTGGCAAAATGAGTTGAGCAAATGTTTTACATATTATCAGACTGTAAACTCACAACAAAATGTGAAGAAAAACAACAAACAGGATAATTAAAACATTAGAGACCTTATTTTTTTGGTGTCTACAGGAGGGGGCCACATCATGACCTCAGTATCCTAAATCCTGACTACAGCCCCTGACATAATCCATATGGATAACTGCAAGTAATAGGCTAATTTAAATATGATTCATATTGATTCGTTATATATTTTTTCATACAGTAAAGACTACTATGTTATGGTGTGACACATTTGGTGAGTGTAAGACTAAAATTTACAGAGCGTTCTTATGGAACAGTATGAGTCAGTAAGTCATTCTGACCTCTAGTCTGTCACATCCTGTTGTAGAATACAGTTACATTATGTAACCAATGCATCACAGAGTGACACCCCGCAGTGATAGGAAGAAAAGGAATGATATAAATATTATCTTCCGCGCGCGGCCAGACACAGCGGAGAGATACATTAATAAACACATGAGCGTAACAATAAAGAAATCCCCGTGGCTGGGCTTTATTGTCAGCGCGCACGACTGGCACGACGTCTCCTGCGTCGCATCCAGTCCATATCAAAAGATACTAAACAGTACTGTAATCCCAGACTTTGATCACGTGAGCGCAAACTTGGCCAAATGGGAAGGCGAGTCCGGTGGTACGCTCTGACCGCCATTACATTACAATGCGTGGCAGGGCTGGATGATCGTGCGCGAAAAATGCTACGGCGGCGCTTTCTCGGCGTAGAGCAAACAGACACAAGAGGGTGAGACGACACGACGGGGCTCACACCGCGCACACTTCCACTTTCTATTTACTAATACAATAACGGCGCCTGAGCGACCATAAACAATGAGGAAGGAGCCGCCGGACGGACATCAAGTGTTGAGGACGAATTCAATAACCAAAACCATTTCTCGTGGGAGAAGGAGGAGGGGAGGAGGAGAAGAGGACACGCTTTTTTAAATGTCGAGGTGGTTTTATAAAAAAGAAAGATTCGGTAGCATGTAAACACGTTCCTCTGTCAACGATCGGCGCCTGAACTGTGCAGTATCTGAAAACAAAATCATACGGGAGAGATTTTTCTGTGTGTGCAAGACTGAGGCTGTTGGTGGCTATGAGAGGACGTTTCGTAATGATATAAAACTGAAAGGAAGGAAGGATTTTTTCAACTTCCTGGTCACAGAATGCCTGCTTGTTGTTTTCCTGTGGCGGAGTAAGAATAGTTTTTTTTCTTGTCTGAATGGTTTGACCTATGATTCGGGGCTTTCTTAAAACAAAAACAAAAAAACTGGGAACCTGCCTGACTTCTGGGTCTCGGGCCCCCTGCCACGTGAGGAGCACTGAGGTTGCTTTTTCTTCCTTTCTTTTCTTTTCTTTTTCTTTTTTAAAGATCTCCTCATCACTACTCACCACCACCACTAACCACTCATCCAGGCCTGTTTAATTCAAGAGCAACAGAGGATTAAACATTCTACCAGCGCCTGTTTGCGTGTGTGAGAGAGTGTGAGTTAGAGAGAGAGAGAGAGAGAGAGAAAGAGAGAAAGGTTGACGGGCCACATTGTGAGAGAGAGGAATTGCTGTGGGCAGTACATAAATAGCTCAGTGCAATTCTCGAAACTATCACAAGTGGTGCATCAGCTTGTGATGATGGAATCAGATATCCCGCATGTAAATGTCCTCGGCTCTAAGTTGATTATTTTGGCAGAGAGACGAACGTAATATTTTTAAAATAGTTTTGACCTTTTAATTTCACGGTTTTTTTTTGAAAGGAGCGTGTGTGTGTCTGTGTGTGTGTTTGGAAGGGGGGGAGAAGCTGTTCCTCGGCGCAGAAGAAGAGGAGAGGAGTCGCTTTCATGGATTACGCTCATTTAACGATGAAACTATCAGCGGAGAGACTGATATGGAAGCGGGCTGATGTTCCTGTGCGCGTGGACTGAGATGGATACATGTCTGTGCTCTCCCGCGTTTGACAATGCTCAGATTTGGAATCGCTTGACCTGGATTGTAACAATGTTTTGATTCTCCTCTCCCCAACACCACCACCACCACCAACCACCCGCCACCACCACCACCGCCGTGCTCGCGCGCTCGCGCACACACACACACACACAGGCACGCACGTGCGCGCCCGCTTGGATTTACAACATTAAGACAACATTATAGATCTGCCTTTATGGATGCATTCTGCACTTCTTTTTGAATACGCCCATTCCTCCCTCTGCCCCGACCATCCCGAATCTTATCATTACCTGGACCTCTCGTGAGGTGTATTTTGTTTGTTTGCTATTTTTGTTTTTTGTTTTTTTTTTTGGGCAGACACTCGTTAAAAAAAGGAAACCCGAATTTGTCAGCCCTGCTCGGTGTTTTTGGATACCGATGTAGGATTTCGACATGCCCAGCGCTGACGACCCCAACAACGGCGGACGATTATGACTACATCGGCGAATTGGGTGGCTAACGGGGCAAGCCTTGAGGACTGCCACTCCAACATCTTCTCTCTGGTACGGTTATCTATAAATCATGCTCGTCACACACACATACAGACACAGACACGCCAGCCAGTTGTGATCGACAGGTCATAAGACTGTGGGAGGCACGCTTTAAATGTGTCTGTTGTACAAAGGTGAACCAATTGCTGCCGTTGTTATTAGGCAATCATTAACACGGGTTAGTGGTCCAGGAAAGAAAAAGAAAAAGCTCCACATTTTACCACTAAGCCTGTTATAATAAAATATCTCAGCCCACAGGCTTAAACCGACATGGTTTAAATGGAATAACTCCACTTTATCATCTTATTTCAGTCCAAAAACACATCTCCTAATGATTAAAATACAATGACCAAATGCTACCAAAACAAACTGGCCGGTTGTTTTGGCCAGAATTTGCAGATTTGGCTTTGGTTTTTAGCTGATAAACAATGGATAAACAGTCATTTTTCCCATCTAAAGCACAGTGTGCTCTGGCTATTATCCTCCTCCCCTTTTAAATAATCATTTCACTGGAAATCTAGCTGGAACTCAGTTGCATTGCCAAGCAACTAACTTGGAAAGAAGGCGTACTGCTGCCTCTGTCAAATATTTTCTGCAGCCAGAGAATAGAGAGAAAGAGAGAGAGAGAGAGAAGGAGATTTTCAGGATCTTCAGCAAATAGCAGTTTAATGTGTTGAGCTACAACAATTGCTCACTGGGTTATGAATTGGATGAGTCGAGGAGGAATTTTGTGTGAATGTGAACTGAGGAGCTGTGTTTTTTTTTTTCCTCAGGATAAAGCAATTATGTCTGTCAGAGAAAAGCAGGTTAATAAGATTCTGACAGACAGCGACATGTATCAAGCACACAGCGGAAACAGCACTTTCACACTCACTTTATCCGGAGAAAAGGTGTTTTTCGACTCTACAGTCAGTGCCCTTTTTTTTTTTGTTGTTTTTTTTTTTGTTGCAGAACTCACTGGTTTTTGAGGGGTGGAAAAGATTGAGCAGTCATGTTTTCACAGTTTTCATCCTGCAATCAGCGAGTTAACTGTCCCACTACGACGGGCAGCCAAGTGGAAAGGCATGCGGTAGACTGAACTCAGGCACAGGCTGCCGAGAACCACAACAACATAGGGGTCCTGAGGGCTTTTTAGGTGATCGTGCAGGTTGTCCATCAGCAGCAGCAGCCAGTCCCTGTTACAGTGCACAAGTAACACCAAAGCTAAATAAACAAGTATCACGTGGTATAGATTTGTGATGTTTTGTGGTGGGTAGGGAAGGGGAAACAAAGATTGTAGTTGTGACAGAGCTTGCAGAAATCTATAAAATTAAAAGTTCTCCCTTCTCATGTATCTCAGTTGTTTTTGTGACTGTAAAAAGTGAAAGGAATTGATATCTTAAGCTATTCCAAAGCATCTTGTTTGAATTTCTGAGGACTGACGCTGGAATAAACTCAACAGCTCTCCAGTATCGGACGCCTCTAAAATCTCTCAGCCTGTCGCCCCGACAGCCGAAAAAAGCGATTATGTCTCTGTCAGTGTCTTGGTCGAGGTTGTTCCCTTGTGAAGAAGGAAAAAAAAAAAAGGCTTTCATTCACTCGCTGCCGTGGCGTTGTTGGCCCTGTCGCTCTGGCCCCTGCGAACATCCCTTTCAAACCGAGGGGAGAAAGAGACCATCCATCAGTGGGCTTGTTGAGAATATTTATGACTGGCTGGTGCACACGGCGGTTACTCACTGGCAGGGCTCCTACAGGGAAGTCCAAGACAGAACAAAACACTAATGACACACCGGGTGTCCTGGTTAGAGGGTACCACTGAGACAAAGAGACGGAGGAGACAGACGGGGTGGGGTGGGGTGGGGGGGGATGCAGATTGCATCCTGATGTTGAGGATAAGGCAGATGTGTTTGCTGTTGGCTTAACAAGTGGAGGCTGAAGCACTTTTATCACCATTGCAAGTGAATGAATCAAATCAGGTGTGATTATTGATTAAGGAAAAGACTTGAAAAAAATAAGCCTTTACTCAAAGAAAAAGGCCAAACGTTCACTGGTTCCAGCTTGTCAAAAGTGAGGATTTCCAGCTTTTCTCTGTGTTATTACTGTAAATGGAATACCTTTTCTGGTTTTGACTGTCGTTCCAGCAGTGTGAAAGACTTCACCTTTGTTTCCAAGAAACTCTGATCAGCACTTTTCACTGTTTCATAGACTAAAAACTGTGCTGATGATAATTTATCATTAGTTGCTGGCCTAACTTGGTCTTTTAAAGTTCCAAATATGAGAAGAAGCAGCCTTTACAGTGGGATATTTCTTAACCTCTTCCTTCAGGTCATATGGCTGCTGTTGTTATATAAAGGTCTTGTGGCTTACTAGTGGGTGCTCTGGTCTGACAGCCTGTTAAACAGCATTCCAACATGTGCTATAACCTCGTCCCTCACACTGATTTACTGGCTGTTATTGGAACCTGCATCAGTAAAAAAAAAAGTACCTTAGAAAGCATAAGTGTGTCCCATAGTATGGGATTTTACGGGGGCGCAGCAGATTACTGTCATGCCTTCTGCGAGGCCGGTGTCAGATACTCGAGATCGCCGCGATCACACAACCCACAAAACAACTGTCTTTGCGCGGCGGTGATCATCCATCTGTGACAGAAAGCAAACGAGACCCCTTGTAAGTGGGAGAGGAGAGACCCGGGCGGAGTGAGTTAAGTCGAAGTGGTAGCGATGGAGTGAGGGTAAAGGGTGGAGGACAAGAGGAGAGACAGAGGAATGTTTTCAGCTGAAGGAGAGAGTTGGAGGGAGAGAGAGTGGCTGAAGGACTGCAGCGGAATCTGTTTTCATTTTAGGAAAGTATTATGACTGATGTGCATTTCCTGACTGCTAGCCTCAGCCTGTTTGAGAGAGAAACTGAGAGTGAAAGAGTGAGACAGAGCAAGAGAGAAAATTAAAGAGGGAGGAACGCAATGAGAGAGAGAGAGAGAGAGAGAGAGAGAGGGAGGGAGAGAGAGAGAAAGAAAACAGTCATCTTTCTGTGGACTGGGCAGGTTCTTATAACACAGAGTCCCAGCCTGAATGTGAAACGCAAGGAGGAGACAGTTAAGAGCCTCACAACACAGGAAGCCTCAGTGTGTGTGTGTCCTGTGCACACTGTAAACCATCCAGACTCAGGAGACAAACTTCAAACACCCATCATATTATACACGCGCACACACACACACACAGAAATACACACATGCATTCACAAACACAAGCACCGACATGGAGGCAGGAGAAAAAAAAAATAAACACCCACATGCCCACACAAACATATGTATCTCAAATATACACACATGCACGCACTAAATCTTCCACCCACACTCACATGCACATACACACCACATGTTTTATCACCTTTATTTGGGCTGTGAATACATCCTACATCCCAAAGATGCAGACTTGTACAAACACAGGTAGATTGCAGAGACCTTAATTAAAGGACTTCTCCTGTCCCCTCGACAGAGGCGCACGGAGTGCAACACTGGTAATTAAGTGTCCTCAAGTGAAGGTCTAATGTGATCAACTAAGAGGCACTCATTAGCCAAACTGTATTCCAATAGAGATCTTGCATGTATAATAATGATGCTACTGTCTGGCATGGAAATAAAGTGCTAAGAGATGTGGCTTAGGGAATACCATTAACGGCGGTGTCTTGATTTATGGCAGGTGAGTGGCCAAGGCTTGTAAGAAGAAGCAGGTAATCAGGAATGGTGCCTTTTTAATATAGACTGTTTGCATCTCCTCATTATTAATGGAAGTGGATATTGCAAGGGTGCTTAGGGATGAAAAAGAGGCAGTGGTTGGATGAAATGCGTGTCATGAACGGCCGAGCTGAAGAATTGGTCAAGTTGGAGTTTTAATAGGGCTGCATATCGTTTGAATTTTAAGCGTCGATGTGATACCTGTATACCCGAGTGTTGGTAGTACTAACAGAACAGTACTACTTTGAGAAACAGATTTTTTTTTTCTTTCACAGAGCTCTGTTTTCATTGAACAAAAGAAGCCAGTTCTCAAATCTTAAATGTCTAAACTAGAGCCTGACTGGTAACTTCACTGTAAGCTAATATCACTGATGTATGTGTCGATTAATAACAAGAAATCACACAATAGAAATGCCAGTAATATGTATGAGGTTTGTCAGTTTGGCCATGACATAGTTTGTACAACTTTATTTTCCAGCTGTTTCCTGCTCAGTGAATATCTTGGCCAAGATTCTTTACAAACCACGTTTAAGGGAATCTTATTGAAAACTTGTGTTATGTCTTTTCAGACCTTTTAAACTCTTCAATATCAATATTGATATCAGCCTTTAAAATCTGGTGTCTGTCAAGTCTTAAGTCAAAACACAAGCAGTTGTATCTACAGTTAGTAGAACTTTATCTGAAAGGGTACAGCTAGTGATTGTTGTTGTTATTGTCAACAATTCCCATAAAGAGAGATAAGAGTTCCTTATATGAACTTCCATTTTAAAAAAAGGCTTAATAAGTTACCAGAGAGCAGGGCACTGTAGGTTTTAGCAAATGTTATGCAAACAGTACTAAATAGAGAATTTGTTTGGGAGTATTTTCATGTGTGGATTTTGCTGCCATAAATACTCGCTGGTGGTGCACATAGCATTAACTCAAAATAAATGATAGTGCCTGTATTCATTGTGATGAAGGAACATGTCACCCAGGAGGTCTGTGGCACAGAGGAAGATCAGGTTTTGGACAGATCTTGTTAGTTGGTTAGGTTTTGTCTTTTGATGGGAAAAATATCGATGAACTCCAGATTAATCCTTCAAATCAGAAACTATCTGATGAAAGAGTTAGTAAATAAGACTATAATGTAGGCTGATGTCAGCAGCTGGTACTTCTTTTAACTCCGTATTTAACTGTACAAACAATGAATGTGTAGTTTATATTGAGATATCTAAGGATGACATTGAAGCCACAGCAGTAGTGTCCTCTTACACAAGCAGAGGATCGGTCCAGGTTTCCAAGGCAGCAGCCCCAGTCTTCTGCTACGTGCCCTACGGAGCAGCTCCATCTGGTTACTTCTCACTAAACAGTCCACCCCCTACGCCCAACCTGTGCTTTTGGCTCTGCTTGCTTGCAATTTTGACAGCTAGCGCTGGCTTCACCTTGAGTCTGTGTGCGGCGCCTCCCACTAATCTGCCCCTGTCACTGCTGTGGGAATCCCTTGTCATCGCTATAGGACTCGACCAGGCAGTGGCCCACCTGTGTGAACATGGAATCCTGTATGTAAGTGACACACATACAGGTTTTTCTCAAATACTTTCCTACCATAACAAAATAAAGCGTGGGTTAGCCACTGAGAGAAATAGGGCGTTGTATGGGTTGGGAACAGGAAGACGGGGCTCTCCTCACTTGTGCCTTTGTTTTTACTACACATCTTGTTTCTGGTAAATTCTCCCGAGCGTAGTCATGTGTCTTATCTGAGCAGTGGGCTTGTCAGGGCCCCGCCACAGAGGTGAAGAACAGTTCAAAGACGGACAGGGGAGGGGAGTGAGGGAGGGAGGGAAGGAACCACCGCTGGTCCTAGAGCTGGAAATGGGACGGGATGGGCAGGAGTATTTTGGAGCATGGTGGCTTGAGTGTGAAATATGTAAGCCCTGCAGTGCCAGCTGTGTTCTATTCTTAGCGCCCGCTGGTGTTCCTGCATGTGTGCTGGACGACAGAAGGCTGAGTGGGAAAGGAGGATTGGCAGGAATGGGCAGTAACTGGCACCATCACATGCTTGTGATAGCTGTAAAGTTAGCTAGTTAGCTGGTATACAGATAGATAGATAGACAAATCATTTGCATAATTGATTCTGTGAAAATCCATCTTAACACGATATATTAATTAGTTATTGAGTCCTAAAAGTCTTTTGTTCCCTCAAAATAGTAAGAAAAAAAAGAATTATTTCAGCTTTTTTTTCAATAGAAATAAACTTGTTTTAGGAATTTTCTAAAAATCTGAGAATCTAAAAAGAGTACAGAATAAGAGATCAGTGCTAGAATAAAGAAGAATGACACTGGACCATAGAAAAGCTGGAGGGTTGAATTGAAGAAGAAAATACGACGTTTGGGACTCAATAACAGAATACAATTATTTTGTAGGGCAGAGACTTTTGCAGTGCGTCTAGTCTGTAAAGACGGTGGAGAAAAAAAGTGCAGTATTCTGAAATGTAGTGGAATGTAAGTGGAAATGCTCAAATACAAGCACCTTGAATTTGTACTTCAGTTATCTTCAGCAGACACGCCACCTGGCTCAGACACGTTTCCCCCAAACGCCTGTGGTTTTCCCTACAGATTAACACCACTTTCCGTCAAACTATTAGATTTTGGATGTGTGTTGCAACAGATCCTCCATTTGTCTGATCGATAGATAAATTCCAGAAACGGATAAAAACTTGGCGTTGGGTGATGCCGCGGGTCTCTGTGCCATCACAACAGGCGCCCTGGGCTTTGTCTCGGGGAGGATCTGTTTGCGGTCTCCTCGCCTGGCTGCAGACACCTTGACAAAGAGAATTTCTTTAAAGGGAGATATTGCTCTGCTTGTAACTGGGCAAATATTTTCTGCAAGCCAGACAGCTTTGCCAATATCATGGTTGGCTGGGATTCAATTGCAGTCAGAGCACACTTAGGTTAAAGGGTGTCTTTTAGAGCTGCAAAACAAGGGAGGCAGAGGGAAAACATTAATGTTGTCTGCTGTGCTGTTGCAAATTCTAATTATCATGTGTTCATGTTCCATTGAGAGATTATCTGTGACCAATCAGACGGGTACTTGATGAGAACAAACACATTATGTGCAGACTGTTGATTCACAGCCGTTTGTGGTGCATTGATTCTCCCCTGTGCTGCCAAACGGCGCTCTCTCTCATCTTGAATTAGGCAGACACCCATGATTTTTCAGATGCTAATGAAAATTTGCACAGCTCAATTTCAGTCCTGGCTTGCTTTATGCTGTAAATGGCCTTTGCAGTATCATAGTGAGACACAAAAGGTTTGATGGAGTGTTGGCGTGAGCAAGTGTTTAAGCAGGGTGGTGTTAGGAGAGATATGAACATGCCATGCTACCTTTGCATCTGTTTGAAAAGAGTGAATGGACAGGAGACAAGGACTCCAGAGGGATTACATAAGACTCTGGTGCGCTTATGTGTCGAACGTGTGAGGCAGAAGTGCAGAAGACTTCTAGTGTTAAAGCTCTGATTGGCCGCCACTCCCACTTAGTAAGCAAACAACAGATTAGAGACAGCAGCCAGGTGAGTTGCGGGCTGAAACCTGTTCAGGTGTGACCCACGGTAAATAATCGTCCGGCCCTGCCTGCGTTCTGCACTGACACACACACGCGAGAGAGGCATTGCTGCTTTCCAGTTTTTCCTCCTTTTCTCTTTTGTTTATCTGGTGTGTAATGAAACAAGGAAAAGTCATGCTGACTTATGTGGCGCTGTCATTTTATTTGAAATAGCATCCCAGTGGAAAAAAAAATCAATGCAGGAAATTACAAGCCAAATGAGATATTTTTCATAGCGCTTATGCTCCATTTGCCCAATTTCAGGAACAATCAGACTATTAACTACTTGTAGGCATTTCACAAGCCTCCATGCAGTGCTAATTGTACAATTACTGTGCTGAATATTTTTTTAATAAAATTCAAATCATTCTCTCACTAAAGAAAATCAGTGAGTAATCCTATACCGCAACGTTAATGTCTTGCTTCTGGTAATCCCCGGACTTCTCGTGACGCCTTGTATGACATGCTTAATAATATCTTAAGCCAAATTGGAGCTCATGAATTCCAGCTGCAAGGGGACAAATGGAGACGTAGTTCTGCTCAGGAGAGACATCGTATGGAGATGGAGAGTACGCTCCTTTGTGATTTTTTGAGTAAAGTAAGGGAGATAGAAGTGCTTGAAATGTTATATTTCCACTGTAACCCTGGAGACAGAAATCTCAAAAATTGAATACCTTGCTGAATTCCTACAGATGTTGTATGTTGCCTAGCAACTGTTTTTACTTCTCCTTCTGTTTTCTGTCTTTCCTTCTTTGTCAGTCTCAGTTTTTCTGTCTTTGTCTGTGTCTTTCTTGTTTCTCCCACCCTGTGGCTTGTCACAGTTTAATTAAGTTACACCAGAGACACTAGTGAAGCAGAGACTGGTGTATTTATTTACATGTTAATAATTTAGGCTAAGCAGGGCCACTGCTATAGCCCGTCCCTTAGCACTTTAAAAGCAGCCTGACACTGCAGCTTTGTGCTTTTTTTATTTGCCAAATGGCCGGGGATCGTGTCAGCCCTTTTTAGATGCGGCAGTGCGACTGTACACAATGTCTCGCTGTCCTTATTGGTCTTTTCTGCCGCTCCCGCCTCTCTTTTGTGTCAGGTGAGAAGTCACGGCTTGATGGAGGCTTTCCGCCGCGTGATTGGCAGGTCTATCCGTCACTCAGCCCTGGGGACTCTCGCTGCTCTAATTAGGTCGCTTGGCTTGCTCACCTCCCAGGGCTGGATGCTACAGCAGAACACAGATCAAATGACAGTCCCTTGTTTTGCAGGGACTTGTAAAGGTGGCCGCAGAAGGCAGAGGAAAAGCATCTGTTTAGTGTCAGCGGCCCCAGAGGCCTTCTTTCTACACCTGTTTGGTGCTTTTGTGTCGCTCTCGCTCCCTCGCAAGTGCAGTAATGTGCATCGCTCTTCATTTGTGGTGTAAAATGCCAGAGGGGAGCGCGACTCCTTGTGGGTTAATTTGATTTCAGTGGGTTAATTGATGAAGGGGGAGTCGTTGCCTGTTCTGATTTCTGCCACTGGCTCTCCTAACTGGTGACTTCTTACCACTGACTTAGTAGCACAGCCACTCAGCCTACATTGTCTTTGTCCATATTTATTTCTCTCACTCTTGATTTTTTTTCTTCAAACTGCTGCTGCAACATTGCAGCTCTGATGTATTTAAGGAAAATGTCATTGAAGTTGTAATCCTTAAGGTTTCAGTCTGGGTTGATTTGGTGATGCCACGGTTACTGTGGTAACATCAGTGTGCTCAGAAATACAACAGAAGAGCAACTGGTATATGTTTACAGCGCAGTCAAACAAACTCATTTCATATTTTGACATGAACAGTGGCATACACTGTGATTCCACCCTACGTACAGTGCGAGTAGTTTTCCACACAATAGCAGAGTATGTTAAAAGGAGTTAATTGTTATTTAAAACTGATCTGCTGTCAGAAAATGACAAAAAATGTTTTGTTGTTCTGTGGATGCATTTTTGAGGAACGATTTGGTGTCAGTGCTAACAACGGTGACAAATACATTTAGTTTTCTGTGACTGCTTTCATGATCAAAGCACCCCTGTGCTTTGCCAGTTGAATGCTTTTAATGTGAACTAGCTCTGATACGGCTGTGAGGGAGTGAACAGCAAAACGGTGGGGCTGATATCAGTGAGAAATGCTGGATTACATACGTGCATTGTTTTCTCTGTGTAAGTAGGCAATTACAACTGAGTGGGGGAATGATAAACTCTGCAACTAACAATAAAAATGACTATATAGAGTGCAAAAACATTAAATGGCTATTAGTAAAAATTATAAAATGGGATATGATGTCATGAACATATTAAGGACTATAACTTACATAAAGAGTGTTTCTGCTGAAGCTTCAAATAAGTTGTACTGATTCTTTCACAGAGTCCGTTAGAAATAATTAAATTCCCCCCGTTCTTTGACATTGAATCAAAGAGAGATAGATAGTGTTGCATGTGTCTGATAGAGACAAGTCTTATCTTAAGACTCACAGGCATCACAGGCGATCTGAACACACCCCAAATATTGGCAGCTTGTCAAGTGTCTAAACAGATTTGACGTTGATGAGAAAGCTATGCCGCTCTGACAGAATAAGTGTTTCACTTGTGCCAGAGTAGGTAAAAGTGCTGATACAAGCTGTCTCTCAATTGCCTAAAGTGCCTCCTTTGTCAGACTATCAGACTGCGAGGCTCTTACGCTGTTGTGAGATTCCTAAAGAAGTGGCGTCTCTCTTAGATTCCAGCCTCTCATATGCTTTCTGTCAGCTTTGATAGAGCACCAGGCACCTATCCACTTAGATGCGCACTCAAATGCTCACATCAGCTACTGTGTTTCCTTAATAAAGCTCAGGCACCTGCACATAACCAGACTAAATAACTAAATATTGTTTTTTTCTGTTTCCTCTTTGGCAAATGCATGCATTTTAAATGGCTGCTCATTTGTCATGAGAGTAAAAAGAAGCGCTCATTTCTGTTTGAATATGTTGTTAATACTTAAATTTCTCTGTCCCAGGCAGCAGCAAAGCCTCGTCTGAGTTTATTCTTGGAAAAAAGTATTTTAAAAGTGTGTGTGTGTGTGTGTGTGTGTGCGCGTCTGTGTATGTGTGTGTGGTTTTTTTTCCCTACATGGAAGTACAACACAAACATACATTCAGCTGCATGTTGGGAAGTTCAAGAGGCCCATTCAAAAGGTCCCACAAGTTTTTGAGAAAGAACAGGAGGAGCAAAAATATTTTCTGTCTGCAGAAGCTTTCCTGCAAAGTGCATGTCAAGTGTGTTTTCTTCTCAGTTCTGCTATCTAAGTCACAAAGGTTTCCTCTGCATTGTGACGCTCGGGGGGACTTTGAACAATATACAACATATGCTGAATGTATTTGTCTGTCAGACTTGCAGTGTGACAAACCTTTTCAGTCCCTGGAAATGGGATCCTCTTTTCTGTTAAGTCATGGTTTGGACTTCTATCCACTGCTTTCTGTTTTGAGCAATGTATGCTAAAGATTAAAGTTCTGACTCCCATATTTTCTTTTGATTACAAGCACATGTCTGGTGCACTGAGTTTGACCTTTGGTTGGGATACAGATTATGTTTTCCAAGCCTGGGCTCACTTCACCTTACATGCAGGAAATGATTTTTAACTCTCCCGTTTTAAGTTTAGGTCGCTCTTTAAAATCAATTTTCAGAAACACAAAAGCGAGTAAAGTAGTGACGAATCAATCCCAGTGGAAGACGTGCACATTTTCGTGCCAGCTGAAAACAGGGATTTTAATAGAATACTAGGAATAGAGCGCAATCTTCCACCTCCTCTGTGCTGACACAAAACTATTCTGGAAACGTATGGTTCGCTGTTATCTTTTCTCTGTTTAATAGACAAAAAGACACAAAGAGAAGAATAAAAAAAAGTGAGAGAGAGAGAGAGAGAGAGGAAGAGAGAGCGTGAGATACTCCTGGGTGTATTCAATAGGCATCCGTGACAGTGAGAGAGTGTTGAGAGATGAGAGGGAGAGCGGAGACGAGAAAGATAATAGAGGTGAGGATAAGGTCAAAGCTTTGGTCCGTCTTAGCAGTGGAAGGAAAAACTCTTGTTTTTGGTCCTGCACTCAATCAGAAATTGAACCAGCCAACCTATAGAACAAGGAGCTCGCGGGGAGTGCTGGCTTTATTGACAGTAAAGCAAAATCCGCCGTCTTTTTCCTTGACCCCCTCGCCTTTTTACCTTTGTGGTGGTTTTTAAAAGAGACAGAGACTGTGGCCTGGAATAATCGTTGATTTGCTCTTTCGTACTTTTCTGGATGGTAAGGAATTCGCTGCTTTGGATACATACTCCGATATCTTGACAAATATACATACTGTACGTCCCACCAAACACGCCATCATCACAGCTGCTGAAAAGGACATCTCTGTCAAGTAGAGTGGGATCAATGATAGTAAAATCCCTGTGTACCAACCCTCTTTATTTATTTTTTTGTTGCAATTTTGCCTTATTTACCACCTAAAATACGACTTAAACAGCTACAGCTGTATAATTTATATATATAATTTATCCTCTTACTGGTTGACACCTGAATACTAATCCACTCTGTAATCTAAGTTTAAAGTCTTATAAGATATACAATGACAGAATTTTATCTAAAATAATTAAAGGTTGCTTTTATTTGTGCGACAGGATTTTATTCACAACCCTGATTTGTCATCAAAGTTGCAGTTGCACGACATGGTCGATGTGTTTTCTCTGCTTTCTCCCACCTGATACAAGTGATAACTCATTCATATAAATATGAGAATTGGCTGTTTATTAGTGCCAGTATTACTTTGACCTCAGAGGGCTGATAGAGAAGGTGAAGTGTGCTGAGAGATTGAAGCCATCAGTAAGAGCATACAGGCCTGCACACACACCAGAACGCAGACATACATGTGGACGCATGTGCACATAACAGGGCAGAGACGACCACTAAAATACACACAGAGAGACAGGCAGATCTTAGCTGTCATCACTGGAAAAATAACTGGACATCAGCCTGAAAATATGTCTGCCTCCTGATGCATGTCAGTGTTTTAGAGAGCTTCTGGTCTGCACATCATCACAGCTGCAATGTGTGCTGTATGTGTGTGTGTGTGTCAGTGTTGTGTGTGTGTTTGGATCTGCCTGCGAGCATGTGACTATGGCCCTGTTCCTCTTCCTGCAACTGTGCCACAGCTAATCCACCACAGGAGTTCAGCAGGGTGTTAGTGTTAGTGGCTTTTCACATGGTCAGAAAACTCACCGCGCCTGTGTTTGGGGAGGTGTTCCTCAGGGAGGAAGATGTAGTGCAGCCACTGGCCATTTAGCGCAAACTATAAAGTGTTCACATGTGTTTCACTTTGTGTCACCACACCTTCATGTTTGATCTTCGCTACGCGGAGTGATGTATGTAAATTCATTTACTGAGATAATATTTTGCATTTTTCAAAGAGGGCGAAAGTGATCTATGATGGCAGTATCGTTCAACTAGTCAGTCGTTGGTCGGTCCACCTCTTTGGTCCGGACTTAAATATTTAATTTGTGGATTGCTAAGAAAGTCTTAACATATTATTAACATCAGGTCAGTTTTAATTTGTCCAGTGCTTTTAGCAAAGTTAACAGCAAATATGAGTAAATGTTAGCATGCTAACACGTTTAATTAAGATGGTGACGACTGTGAACGATTCACCTGCTAACTGCTAAACATCAGCATGTTATTATTTTCATTGTGAGCTTGTTAGCGTGCTGACGTTAGCATTTAGCTCAAACTGCTGCAGAGCTGCTAACATAACTGTAGACGTTATGTTTTTTCCACAAAAAATCTATTATTATTATTATTATTATTATTATTATTATTATTATATAAGCAGAGTATTTTCATATGTCCTAAAACAATTTATGCAGGGATCTATAACAATGGATTCACCAGAGAGCATGTGTTGCCTTAAAAAACAAACTGGTATGCCTTTATTGTGAATATATTTTTTGACATTTCACTTCTCCTCGTCTCCTCCTCTCCGCTCCTGATTCGGTAGCAGCAGACAGCTGTGTCAAACAGTGAAGGAACTTTTGACATTGACTGGGAGTGACGAGGCAGCGCAAGCAGATGTCTTCCTCTTTGCTTTGGGAGAAACGGCATCCTTGACCTTGTCATGGCTAATTTTAGGGCTCGGCTTATCACAGCACCAATGTTTATATCTCCCATTACACACACTGTCATTACAGGAGGGACATGCTTGTAATTATGGGTGCATTCTACAGTCAGGATGTTCCTGGGGGTCATGTTCATACCTCAGTGTGCACTCACTTTTAAGATGCTGCAGTGCATGTACTGGTCATAACATCTACTTTTTAGTGTATACACGGACTCCTTCAGATGCGTGCATTTTTCTTGATTTCAGCTGTGACGTGGACACACACTGAAAACACACGATAAGCCTCCTTTGGCTCCTCTCCTCTCTGCTGTCGTCAGTGCTGTGGAGCCTCCTTTTCTTTGTCCACTCAAAGACACTGCAGGTTTTAATTTTCTGCGAGCGCCTCCTCTCTACCTGTCCCTGCGTTAAAATGGGTCAGTGTTTTTTTTTTTTTTTTTTCTTCTTCTCTCAGCTGGTCTTAGATGGCTTGGTGCCTGCGCCAAACATGCTCCTCACAGCTGGGTGAACACAGGAGAGGAGGGCAGCGTGACGCACTGAGAGATCCCCACCCCACCCCCCCTTCCTGCCTGCCAAATCTCCGTCCTGTTCAACAGTGGCTTTGTTAACCCGACTCATTCATGCACAAATGCAAACACGAGGACACAAACAAACATAAAAAAAAGTTTCCAAAGCATATATGAGCATCACAGGCTTGCTGATGTGTTTGCTTGTTTACACATGTATGTTCATTTACAAAAATCTGAAATAACTCACATATTTACCGTCTCTGTTTCTGGTGGTGGAAGTTTTCTGGCTCATCTCTAAATGCATCATGGCACAGAGCCTCCACGCCCAAGTCTGCAATAGTCTGCAACATAAACACCTATCATCCCATTAGATTAAATGGAGAAGATGTCAGTTGCCGGGCCAGGCTCCAACCACTGACCCCGACATTATTTCCTCTTCTCGTGTCTCTCTCTTGCTCCTTGTAGCTCGCTCTATATTTCAGTGCTGTCTCTCCTGTAGTAGTTCATTCCCCGTATTTCACTCAAGGCCATTCTTTATGTCTTGCTGTCACTCTCCGCCTCCTCTCTCTGCAATAGTTACACGCACTTTATTGTATCTGTCTTTACAGCAGCAGCGAGTGGAGGTTACAATAAGGTTACAGTGACACAATGGGGAGGCGTTAAATGCCCTTAAGCGTTTACATGAGGATCACAGCAGTGTAAACAGGAAGCTCGTGGAAATATGACATAATTGGGCGGCATCTGTGGAGTTATTGATCGAATCACCAATGTCTGATTGGTTTCTTTCATGCGAAACACAACATCTGTAGTGTGGTGCCTCGCAGTTAACACTACACTAACAGTGCAGCCTTATGGATTTTATGCATATAGTTGTATTTTTATTTGTAATTTTTTTTTATATTTAAAAAAAAAATCCCTTTCCTGCACATATTAAGGTGAAGATACGCTACAATGGGAATTATTTAATAAATGATCTGCTAAAATACAATTACAAATGCTTACCATGCTTCTTGAATAACAATTACTAAGAAATAAACAATAATTAATTAACTGATCATCATTTTCATTATCAGTTAATCTGCTAAATATTTTCTTGACTAATGGCTTATTCATTTGGTCAACAAATGAAAAATCTGTGTTTCTCAGAGTCCAAGATGATGACTTCAGATTTCTTGTTTTGTCAGACCAACAGCACAAAACCCAAAGATATTCAATTTACAATAATATAAAGGAGAAAAAAAGCAGAAATTCTCACATTGGAGAAGCTTGAACTAAGAAATATTTGTGTGTTTGCTTGAAAAATTACTTAGGCAATTAATGGGTTATCAAACTGATAACAAATTAATGTTCTATTGATTGACCAGATCAGTGAATCAGCTAATTGTTTAAGCATTTATATTTAATTTAATCATGTTTGAACTGACGACAGAGTGAAATTACTTTATTAGCCACATAATAGTGCACATAATAACAAATCTGTATCCTAATTTTTGTTTTGTTTAATGGGCTGCTTCCGGCTGCACTGTTTTAATCATTACTCTCCTCTCTCCCAGGCGGAGTTGACGGGCATTAAATGGCGCTGCTACAGCTTTCGCAGTGGCGGGGAGTACGGGCCGGTGATCTCGGCCCCGGCCCAGGACGACCCGGTCCTGCGCAGCTTCATGCGCTGCGTGCAGGCCAACCTGCTGTGCGTGTGGCGACGCAAGATCAAGCCCGACGCCAAGGAGCTGTGGATCTTCTGGTGGGGCGAGGAGCCCAACCTCTCCGATGTCATTCATCACGAGCTAGAAGGTGAGAAGGAGGAGAGAGAGAGAGTGAGAGAGAATGGGACGAGATGAAGGATGAGTGTGGCTTCTCTGTTCTATCCATCTCAATTATTTTTCCATCTCATCAGTCTTCACTTTAGCATCTGTTTATGCGCTGAAAGTTCAGGTTAGAGGCTTGTACAGACTGTATAATTTTATGGCTGCTTTTTATGTTGCATAGGATTATATAGACTTGGGAATGATTACAGGGAATACAGTTGTCTTATGGTTTTAGCGGATTTTATGTAAAACTAACTGAGAAGTAGTGAAATATGTGTTGTGTGTTACAACTAGATGTACAACATGAATTTTTGTCATACAAGTGGCCAATAACTGTGAGTTTTATAGTGAAGTATAATGCCTGTGTGTGTTATACATGAGCTGTATTGTCTAATATAAAGCAGAGTTCAGTGTTATGTAGATTCAAGCTGTTTAGTCTGCTGCAAATTCAAGCTGTGCGCAGTTTGTTTAAGATGTGTAGGGTACATTGATCTGTTTTGTGTGCAGTAGCCTCATATAGCACATATCTGAAATGTGTTTGCTTTGCAATTTAAGTGTTTATATGCTGCTTCAGGACTATCACTGTGATGAAGCACACAGCAATAGGGTAGATTTTTCTTGCCAGTATTTACTGCGTGTGTGTGTGTGTGTGTGTGTTTGAGTGTTAGTGAAAATTACACTGAGATATCTCACTTGAGAGAGTGCTACTGTCAGCACTATTGTCCCTATTTATAGAAACATTTGCATTATCTCGCTGCGCACGTGTGTAGAAGTCTAACATATCGACTAAGCCTCGGGAAGATGGGGAGAGGAGGAAACAGGAGAGGGATTTATATCAGGTTTGGTTTAGCAGAACAACAGTCAGGAGTGGGGGAAAAAAGAGCAGGAATATTGGATGGAGAGGTTGAAGCGATAGTGAGAATTTCAGTCTTCAGTTACCTATTAAAGCTGACTTGATGTGAAAAGGCCTTTCAGGCATTGCAGTAGATATTTGACAGATGTTCTCACTGCTGTTGCGGGAGAGTCCTTTACTCAGGCTGTGCGAGCATTTTGTAATGGAGAAAAATACACTGTACAGTTCAATTGAGTCATGTTTGCATCACAGACATGGGCTAAGATAACCTTTTTCATTCCTTCTCCAGTACGCACATACATCTCTAAATTCCTCTGTTGTGTGTGTTCTACTGGTAATTTACATTTATATATGATTCAGCCCTGATATGCCATCGCCTTTTTGATGTGTTTTACGACTTTGGCGCTCCCTGATCTTATAGTAATCGTGGAGGGTGATAGCAATCGCAAAAACACACAGAGTCAGCGTGGTGAATGTGTAGCGGCGTTCGGAGCAAAAACGTATTACCTGAAGCTATACAACAAGGATGTATACTGGCCAGTTATAGAGAGCCTGTGTTAGTGTGGAAGGGCTCTTGAGGAGGATTACTGTACAACTCAGCAGATGTACAGACACTCATGCACACATTCTGCATACAATTATGATAATAAGACTTCTCTACTTCTGCAAAATCTCGCAGGTCTCCCTGTGCAGTTCCTATTAACCACTCAAAATAGCACTTGGGGTGCGAGAAGGAGTTGATAATTGTTAATTAAAGCAAAGCTGGATTTCCTCCAAATTAGAATCGGTTGTAACACAGGGAATATCAGTGTTTTCCCAAGTTTTTAAAGAGTCACTTGCTTGAGTTTCTATTCACTGTGGGGATGTTTCATCATGTGTTAGATTTCTCTCTCCCTGCAGTTCTCTCCCATGTGTCGCCTTGACTTCTTCTCTTTTGTCTCTGTCACCTGTGACAGTCTGTTCCTCGTGAGATTTCTCCCTCACTCCTTCCCTCCCTTTGTCTGTTCCTTGTTCTCCTCCTTCCCAGCCTGAACATTAAAAAACTACTAATGTGATGCATGATATGTTAAATTGTTTTCTGAACTTGTGATAAGAGCTACCCTAACCTTAGATACTAGACCCTAAAACCTTGTGCTAGTTTTTTTTTTTTTTTTTTTTGAAAGTAAATCAGGAGAACTTCAACAGAGGAAACAGTTTAGTTTTACTTCAGCTTTTGCTAAAAATTGTGCAAAATTTCCAACATTCACGTTCAAAAAGTCCCCTAAACACAGCAACAGCAGTAGACTCCCCGCAAAGTAAATGAAGAGTGAAGTTTCACACTGACCTCCTGTTTAACAAGCAAAAACTATGCGCAGTCACAGTCTTGGTAGCATTCCACAATATACAGTGTGGTATGTGACTCCAGTTTATCAAGTCAGAAGGATTTTAGGTTTGATATACCAAGAAGCCACCACATGCCAGATCCATATAATAAATAGGCATGTTTTTATTCTGACATCGCTCATCCGTTCAGAAATGCAGATTTACACACATTTGACTGAACAGCTAAAGCTGCCGGCTTGTCAGGCACATTTACTGTGAATAATCAGCAGGTTAATTATGTTTCGAGTCATATTGAAAATATTAAAGCAGTGTGGATTGGCATGTGTTAAATTAGCTGCCTAGATGTCTGAGTGTTGTCTGCCAGCGGAGCAGTGAATGGATGAATTTGAATTTTCTGAGGGTACGTTTGCTGTGTAATAGTAAGAGGATGTTGCCTAACATCCCTTACACAACAATGAGAAAAAAGATGACTGTACGATTTTACGGTCAAGTAAAGTTATTTTGTAGTAAAGTAATTGCTTTAATCACAGTTTCTGATCATTGTGACAGATATTTAAAGGGGGGAAATAAACAGTGAGATAAAACTGGAATCAGGAGGGTGAGTGCTAAACAAATACATGGTCTCAGGAAATCACCTCATTAAACTGCTGTTATGTTTCGCAAGTAAAATAATGTAGGAAAAATGGAGCCTAATTACTGTATATTTACACTACATTCATTATTTTTCAGTATACCCGCTGGCAGCCAATATTATGTAAACAATAAAAATTGTCCCACAGAGCCTGCACTCCAACAGGTGGGATTCAGTTCAGCTGCATGAGGAGGGTGCAGAGGGGCCAGAGGTTAACATGGGACCTGAATAGAGATCAATGTCAACATCATTAGGATTTAATGACATAAAAGTATATCCTATGCATGATTAATTTCCTGATGTGTGACTTATTGATGTGTAACATATTGTAATCATTAATCTGGGATTACTATAATCAAAAAACAAACTCAGTCCACTTCACAGTGACTGTATTTACCATTTATTCCTATGTCCTTTAAAAATGATAATGTGCAGACATGTCTGCCAGAGAGTGAATAGAAGCACTTCCCAAAATGCAGAACTACCCTTTTAAAGCCTTAGAAAGTTGTCCAGAATTTCCCTTTTCTCTGTTATTTAGAAGTCTAAACTTCTTGTTGTCCAAGAATGACGACAAAGTGAACTGACAGATGTTTTTTCCCTAAGTTGCATAAAAGTTGCTCAGAAATGGCACAAAGCCTTATAGGGCACTTTTTGAGCCAGTCAGGCACAGTGCTGGGCAACCACCTTTTAAAACTTCCCCCATTAGAGTGTCACTGAAATTTAGAGATATTATTCAAATTAGCTGCAAGTAGGTTACAGATTAAGACTGTGCGCAGTGTGGTACCACTGCATCACTGCACTAGCTCTCAGTGGTGCTAGAAAATGAAATCAGATGCAGTAACATATTTGGTTGGTAATTATTCATGCAAACAGAGTAATGTGTTTACACAGTCAGACAAGAGAGGAAGATAAGTGTTTGACCAAATTGTATTTGCTGTAGCTTGGCTGCTGCTGGCCACTACTACAAGCTCATCCTGTTAAAAAGGCAAACGCCTCTCCTGCTCTGTCTGTCCCGCTAACTACCCTCCTCTCAGTGGCACCAAGCGGCCCATTCGATACCCATTTTATCCAAGGGGACGGGGCAGGTTTGGCTGACTTCCCAAAGGGCATTTGTTTTTGTATAGTGATCACAAAGGCTCTTGCAGGTAAAGAAAAAAAATATTGAGTATGGTGGTGATTGTGTTGAAGAAGCCATGAATCCTACAGTGTGATTGGAGTGTGTGGAATGTGAGCGTCTTGATATTGTTTGAAGGTGATGAATCTTTGCTCTGGAGGTTAAGTCTAAATAAATCATGCCTTTGAGATAGTGCCAGCAGCCTGAACAGCTATGATCTAGTGTTACCTCTCTCTGCTGCTCTCCCACTGTACTCCAGCACTGTATGATATTGTCTTTGGTTCAGTGACAAGTGTTTAAACATCATGTTCGACACATGGCAGCCTGCTTTCTTAAAATCAAATGGCACTGGCCTGTAATGTATATGGCATATTAAATCAGAGTCTGGGGTTGAGTACAGTTTGTGAGGAAACAGGATTAATGTGCTGAATGGGCTGAGTCATCAGCATGTTGCCAGCACAGTCGGAAAGAAAGTGACATATTTTGGACATGACTCATAAAGATGAACATTATCAATATTGGTAATATAAAGAACATGTAATATTTAATATGCACATACACATTAGTGTTAATGTGCAACTGAAAATACAATCGAACCATCCAGCACATTTTCATACATACAGAGACACAAAGGCTGTATAGTCATCCACAGTGCTGTGTCATCACACAATGTATACATTCACCTGTCTGTCTCTGTGTTTGTGTTACTGGGTGATGATGAGAGGATTCCCTGCAAGGATGTACATATCATCACATCTGTAAAGGTCGAGTTGTTGCATTAGTTGAAAGATACACAGCAATTATTTGAGTGGTACATAGGACCCAGTTCATTGAGCAAAATATCACTCACAGATTAATGCACTGATATAATTCACCATATAGAAATGAAATGAACAGTAATATACTGTTATAAGTATGGATACCTGTACATGTGAGTATTCAGTGTCATAACCTTCACCGCTGCCTTTTTTCTCTTAATGTAATTATTGACAGTGCCAGTGATACTGAAACCACCTCAATATTTTACTCACATCATTTATCGTGTTTTCTATGACAACCATGATGTAAGAAACAGGCAATCATTTACTCGTTGTTGAAGTAGGTGTGTAGGTCTTTTTCGGCTTTATTTGACTTGTCATATAGTGGAAAACACAGGTGCTTGTTACCATTGAAAGATGTCAGCTAAAAACGGCATTATTAATGCTATTCCATCTAACATCTAAACACAGTTAAAGTTCACAAATGCTAAAAATCAGTGCAGTGTGTGTGTGTGAGGCAATGCAGCAGGAACCTGTGAAGGCTGTCAGAGAGCAGCAGCGTTAAAGTTATAGCTTTGCCTCTGAGAGACCTATCGACTAAAAAATGTGTCTGAGTCGTGTCCGTATAAACAAGTTTCTAGTCACAGCTGGTTGCATACAGATACACAGTCAGCAGCCACATCATACCCACCAAAGGCAGGCACACACATCTCAAATGATAGCCCGCCAGCCTTTCAAAGTAAAGATATAATTCATCTCTTTGAAAACAAAATAGTGGGTGTTGAATAGGACATATGGACAAATCTTTTAGTTAGTTTATAAATTTTAGTTAAACTGTTACAGTAATGGAAATTTTGATTAATAATAGTGGTCACATAAGCTATACCAGATCACACGGGCAGTGTAGAGAGTCTGGAGACGAGGACTGGAGTTGATGAAATTTACCAACAAATCATGTAACCGCCATCTACAATCGCTGTCGGAAAGTACCAAAATACCTCAGTATGGATTTCTGTTGTATGTTAAGTATCATCTGGGGATGCACGAAGGTGTCATATGGGATTTGTGGGGGTGGAAATGAAGTGGTTTGAAGCTTTTATTAGTTACATATTTTCAGCATATAAACTGTCAGTTTATGAAAATCTTCCCATTCGCTGGCCACCCTGTTTTTCTCTCTTCACTTTGTAGTGTTCATCCTTTCACTTGTTTAACCCACTGCTTTTTAAACACAGAAACAGGCAGCATAAGAACAAATATACATTTTCTTCATTGCCTCCATCTTTCTTTCCTCTGTTGCTTCAGGTGATGTATTTCCAAATACCGATAAAGTTATCCTGATATCGCAGAGTGATTCTTTATTTTGCCAGTGCACCCCTCTCCACTGGGGTTCCTTAGGTTCATTACTGGGGCTCCCTCTTCTTTCTTAACTCAAGTCCTGGGTCTCTGTCTTCACACCACATAGGTTTCTCTGCTGCTCTGAGACCAGCAACACCCACTCCTATACCCATCCTCTGACACAGCTGGGGATATGATCAGCCATGGGGACACGCAGTTTTCATCTTCCAGCCTCCCTGACACCTCCAGCTCCAATGCTTGTCCACCACCCAGCTCAACCTTGGACAAGAGTGTACTGTTGTTTTTCTTTTTGGCAACCCCAGCAGAGACCTCATCGGATTGCTGATACCACTGCAGTGACTTAGATAACAAACTGCTGTGGGAGCCCCACATCGCAGCACACCAAACCCACCGCCTCCCAAATCAGACTGTATCCGTTAAACTTATTACTGCCAACATCTCCATCTGCATCTCATCTATAGACGCCAGAATTGTCCCAAATTGCTCACATTGCTCCTGCACTGCACATGGCCAAGGCCACACCGGACTTTAAAACAAAACTCACACTTTCGTGTTATGACCTAGACTCCTGTCCGTGTTTCCGTCTGCTCTGGCACAATTGTCCACTTATATCCCTTTCTCTGCAGTGGCCTTGCAGTCTCATTTCTTCCCTGTGGAGGAATGACTTTTCCCACCTGAGTTAGATGAGCCATTACCTTTCCCCCATAACAACTTCAAAATTTACATCTGAGTCATATCTCAGTCTCAGTTTGCTTATACAAAATGATTTAAATAAACATCTTATCTTTTCTATTCTTCATCAAATGAGTGGAGCTGAAATGTTATTTTTCAGTGACTTTGTCATTGAAGCCTGGTTTTTTCGTAGATTGTTGTTATTTACCGGGAACTTTGTATTGTTTTCATTGTGTAATAGTTAATAAAATGTGTTAAAATCTCAAACAGAGCTTTATTGAATTTCAGGCCCCCACAATGGAGACTCAGTATTGGGTGTTACATGTGCTGTGGCCACTGAACCTGCAGTCTTCACGTGCTGCTTATTTATGAATTTCGTTATTCTGTGTTGCACTAATACAAATTACACCAAACAAAGCATGAATTGGATCAAGCAGCCGGAAATGGGTTTGCTTTGGTTGCCCACGTCATGCTCACTCCGACCGACACAAGAACGCTGTACAGATTGATTATGGATTTGCCGATGAGCGTGCATGCGGTGTTATCTGTTGTATAGTTTTTGCCAGCAGAGTGACCATGTCACACACTTACAACACATAGGCGGTGTTCTGTGTGCCACCAGAACAGCATGTGGTCAAGGTGAATGGTGTGGGAGGAAGAGTAGAGGGGTCATTCATTAACGGTGCGTAGTAGGTGTGGTATTTATATGCTGTATGATCAGAATAATTTCATCGGAGGTTTTGGAAATATTTATCTCAAGACCCCAGTCGATCCATGCTACATAAGCTGCTTTTCAGTGTATTAAGGATACTTGTGTTATCCTTGACATCAAAGCCCCGATTGGAAATAACACACATAATATCTATATAAGTTTTTTTTTTCCAACAGCAAGCCTTCCACCACCCCTGAGTTTTCCTTTTTCTTTCGAAACTGTAGTAAAGCTGATAGAATACAAAGTAGGGGAAATCCAGAAGAAAAAGACTCTAATTGAATCAATCCTGTAGCTGGGGTGAATGTTGTTCCAGAGATGGGGGAGTCTTAACCACACCGTTCTGGGAGAAATTATGTGTACACTTGAAATGATCTTTAAAGACTGCAACCAAACACGCAGGGTTAAGGTGGCAGAGATAAATAAACCACATCTGAATGCATCGTTTTACACAGCATTACAAATTCACCCTTTTTGGCCATTATGTTCCTTTAAATGGCTTTTCAGCATCATTCGTGGCTTCTGTCATCACAGTTACCAGTGGATGTGAGAGGAGCGAGATAGGAGTGAATTAAAACCTGGTCGTGCGTGTCCATTATCAGCCCAGTGTTTGGTTGGTGCAACAAAGATATGTGACCAACAAGTGGATTAGAGCAGCAATGTTAAGAAATAATCAGGAGATAATGGAATTAACGGAACAGAGAGAGAGAGAGAGGAATTGGACATGACCAGGCACCCTTGGTTTAAACAAGGCGAAAAAATATCTCTGCCAAATATGTAGGGATTACCAGTTTGTCTGTCTTCTGTGTTAGAAAGCTGCAGCTGGGTGTTGTGCCTTCAGAAACAGAGCTGCCATATTTTTGTGGGGTGGTTGAGGAGTGTGTACAGTATGTGAACAACATGACAGTTTATGTGCTCAACTGTGACTGTACATCATTTTCTTGTGTGTGTGTCGTCAGTAATTGGCCAAGAGTGTGTGTGTATGTGTGAGAGCTAGCAGGCAGAGGTCGCAAGGTAATTGTCCTGTGAAAAAACTGGTTGCCAAATGTGTGTGTGTGTGTGTAGCAGAGTGTAGGAGGGAGGGCTAACCTCTGCCTCCATCTGTCCACGTCTGGCTGTGAACTCATAATCTGGCCTGTGGAGACAAACCCTCTTCACCACTCGCCACCTGCTTCAGAAATACAGGTTAGATTGAGGTTATTACTGCTATGGATCCGCTGGCGAGGATGCTCAGATATTAATGTGCCGAACATACTTCCCTGTTTATTTTAGGGCTCTACCTGACTCTTTACTATTTAAACAGGATCAAAAACTGGTGTTGTTGATTTGCATTTAACACTTGGAGCATGTAGCCGATAGTGCCATTGAGGGCACTTTCCACCGTAAAAGTAGAGCAGCGTGGAGTTCCTGTCACGAGAGTTTTATGTTCCTTATCGAGAAAGTGTTATGCCCAGATCAGACAAGTGCCACGCTGATTTGCTCTAATTATGTGCCTCGACACTGCACATACTCGTTAAAGAGGTTGGACTGTGGCAGCCAAATACCACGCTTGTTACGCCTATGTGCTGCAAAAGAATAAAGTAAAGTGTGTAAATGTTCCACTTAGTATGTATCTTTGTCAGAAGTCCTCCAAAATATAAGAGATCCATCGTTAAAATTGTTTGTTTGAAGCTTGTCTTTATTAAAAAAAAACACTATTATTGGTCATCACATCAGATTGTATTATTATTAATCTCATATATTCATCGTTATAGGGTTAGATATATAACATGTTACTTAGTTAGCTGTAGAGTTGCTGTATC
>BRZM01000021.1:5623358-5633452 GCA_033238685.1 Lates japonicus | reverse complement strand
AGAGACACACACACACACAAAATATGCTCACCCCATCCCAAACCTTTGTAGCTGTGCCACTGAGAGTTTGGTTTAACCGTCTTCTCTCTCTTTGGTCCCTTTGATGTCCCCACACCCAACTTAAATCTCCACTGACATGCAACATGCTCTGACTTGAAATGTACAGTATGTAGGGCTCCTAATTTAAAAAAAAAAACAACGCAGTATTCTTCCTTTGCTTCTTCAACACAGAAGAAAAGTCACTTTCTTGCTCTATGGAAAGCACTCAGCCTGTGATGGAAGCAAAGGCGAATGGCAGTTATTAACTCTGTGGGACACAGAACTTTCTGAATGCTCCTGTGGATATTTTCATACTTTTGATCAAAGGACTAAATATTTCACACGAATGTAATATTCTCAATTTTTGTGAGTCAGACTTAATCTAATTTTGGACAGGAAGCTGAGAGGATTGCACCATTTCCATATTATTAAGAAATGTAATGCATTCAGTTCTGATCATTTCATTAAATTTGCTAATGTTAAACTCATCCATAAATGCTTTGAAAAAACAGGCTCCTAAGGTGCTCACATCGTGGTACCTCTCAGAGTTTCTGGCTCAGTAACCCAGGGTGTGGCTGTGGCTAACTATGAGGTGCCCTTTTGTATACCCTCTGATGGATAGATGTGTTTCATAATGGAACTCCTTACTCACATAGCTCAAACTAGAACATGACTGGGATAATTTTAAACTCAAGTTGAAGCAGCTTTTAAAGCGGAACGCTACCAATTTGAGCCTGTTTACAGGTTTTGGTATGTATTGGTACATACTAGTGCATATGGGGGGAAAAAAGTTGTATGAAGTTGTATGAAGAATTGTTTGTGGCTCCAGAGGAAGCTGTGAGACGTCTGAAAAACAGCCTTAAGTGATGTCACTTGAGGAGGCATCGGTTGGGTCTCAGGACTACAAGTTTGAGAGTTAAAAACATCTCCAGGTATGAGGTAAGAAACTAAATGAGCTTAGCAGACCTCTGTAGCCTGCTATTTGTCTCTGCTTGAGGCTCGCTTGAGGCCTGGTTCATTGTGGGTAACGTAGGCGTTAGGTTTTGATAAGGAAGAGGAATAAAAAAGGACATGTTTTGTTCTGCATTTTTTGATTTTGAGCCTGTTTTCTTTCATTGCCCATTGTGAGTTTGACAATTTTATTGGCATACAATGCTAAAACAGTGGAATATTCTTTTAAAGGGGGATCAGTCATGTAGTCCTGAATGATCTGGTGCTTGTCACTGAGTTTATGGTAATTATACTTTTGCATGTACTGTATTTTCTTGTTGAGTTTTGAATACTTGATTGCAAAGTCCCATTTAGGGGTCTAGCTGGTCCATGCTATATAATTGTCCCTAAAATAAACATTAAATAAATAATTCATCAACAGAATATCAACTTACTCTGTCATATGGAGCAAGGTCATGAGATCAATTCTGAATTCTGTTTATCAGTGGTATATTATTACAGTGTACCAGTGAGGCAGGTCTGCAGATATTCTGTACGCCGATTTCATCCACAGTTCCTGTGTTTCTTTTTCCAGTAAAGCTCCTCTCTCACCTCAAACAAAACAGTAAAAAAAAAAAAAAAAGCTTTTCCACCAAGTTGAGGTCAAACTTATGGGCTGCTCTTACAACATGACTGATGTCTCTAAATCCAGGCAGCTAACAGCATGAAGGGCTTGGTGACTTTGGAGGTGTTTGTACACGCTGAATGACATGCAGCAGATGAAGGGAAAATGTGACTGAACAGCGTTTCCCCCAGGACTTAACATCAAAGCCTCTCCAACAGGAAACATAGTTAATCTCCCTCGTCTTCCTCCCCAGTGGGGTACTCGCAGCACAATGAGGAAAAATGGGCCAAGTGCACCAGGCCTATAGAAAGATAAACACATATGTGCACAAACAAAACTGCAAATGTGTGCCTCCACGTAGTCGCGCACAAACCACTATACAGCTTAGTCTCAAATACAAGGATTGCGTTTATAATGACCACAAACTGCAGGCCAAGCCTTTTTCTCATTTTCAACTCATTGCTTACTTTTTTGTTTTCTTAATTTCTACTTAAAAATGCGTGTCTCAGTCCTTGGGGATTGTGGCTCTCAGACCAACCCTTGTGGACTGTTTAAAGAAGAATATAAATTCCACCTTTCCATATATCAGAGCTGTATCCAGCCATGACACAGCCCTCAACACTGCCCTGAGAGGAGAGAGAGTGTGAAGGACCCACCCCAGCTTAATAGCTTCCCTCCTCTGAAAGGAAGCCATAATTAAAGTTAAGTGAGCAGATGCTGAAAGAAAAGCATTTTTGGTGATAATAAATGTGGTTTTGAATTTAACACCTCAGGGTAGAGGAACCCTATCTAAATGACCCTGAGGCCCCCCCTGCCACTTCTACAGTATGCCGTTGCGCTGTAAAGTGCGGTGACAACACCCTCCTCCACTTCCACTCAGCTCTGCTCCCCTCCCAGCCCGCTGGCTAAGGTTGAAACCCTTCTGTTTCAGAAGGGATTAGGTTACTGCACTTAAGTGTAGCAACAATGTCGATGAAATTGAGACCAGTAGTGTTTGCATTGTACCTACAAGGTAGCTAACCCCAACAGTTGAAAGAGGTGTGGGAAGAAAAATGAGGGTTAACGCTGCAGTATTGTCACGACTGAAAAAGTGCCAGACTGTCAAAATGCTAATTATTTATTTGAAATACTTGCAAGCAAGCATATATTTGCATTTTAAATTTTGTATTTTTTGTTTGTTTGTTTTGTTTTTTGTTTTTGCAAAGAAATGGCACAACTTCAGAGTTTGTGCTTTGGAATGGAAATACCAAATTTCTACTTACAGTTAAAAAATGGTTGTAAGATTATTTCCACCATTATTATTATAACAGCTGCCACTGAAGCACAGAGGAATTTTGTTTTAATCAAACCATATGATGCAGAAAATGAGATGATACATTACACAAAACAGTGCAAACTGTGTGATTCAGGTGTATTTTCCATATATTACATTTACTGTAATCTGATCTCCCCTGAAGATTCATTTTTCACATGATTTGGACAAAATTTAGACTCCTTTCTTGTGGTTAATCTTTCCTATCTTGTACAGGGCTGGTTGATGATTTTAAGTGCTCTGCATTTGACTTTTTTAATTGAGGTTCAGCTAGAGGGTAGCCCTCAAGGGGCTGGAAGGGGAGGACCCCCCCGCTGTAGCTGGTGTAACCTGGAGCAGATACAGAGCAGGGGTCCTTAGATATCATCCTCTCCCTGCCCAAGAGGGAGCCCCACCAGATCCCCTCTCCCCTGTTTTCTGAGCCCGAAGTGAAGTGTGCCAGAAAGCCCGAGCTCTACCACCACAGCCCATCTCAGTGGGGGTCCGACGTAAAGCTCTTCAGGCTCCAATCTGGTGCAGAGTAGAAAAAATAATGGAATTAAAGCCCTCTTTTGTTTTTTCATCAACGCCCACTTGAATGTCTTGTTTTTACAGCGAGGCAAGAGGATCAATAACATGATCCTCTGCAGTAGCTGTTCACTTTAATACTGGTTTCTGTTGCTGATATCTCTCAGTTCTTCTCAATATACAAACCAGGGATTATCCAGGTGCGTTTATTCTGCAGCCTTTTTTTTGCAGCTGTTCTAAAATGTTCTGCCTAATTGTTTGTGCAAATGGGATTTAAGAACATTTGCTTTTTACTTTTCATGGTGTTTTTTTTTTTCATTTGTTCATTACCCTTGTGAGTAAGCATAGAGTTTACTCATTGCTGTGCATTAAAGCTTAGTAATAAAACAGATTCGTGGAACAATACACCATATGTGTAAGGTATGAAAATAAATCCAGCCTAATATACAAAATTTTTCCAATTAACAGTTACTTACTCTTACATGAATGAAGCGGCACAAACAGCTTACAGTACACGCCAAAGAAATGTGATTAAGTGAGTCTTGTCTTTCCGTTGGTAGCCAATGTTTATTTACAAATTAATATCCTTACCTATCAGGACTGTAAGTGTTTTTTGAGCTGAATAATTTAATGCACTGTGACTGTGAGCGTGTGTGTTTATGTGTGTTGTGTCAGTGTGTGTGTGTGTGTGTGACCATGAAGGTGGGAGGGGTAGGGGGGAGCATATTTTGATTTCCATTTTTCCTGCTTGGTTTGCATATTGTTCCCCTCCGGCAACAACCTATTAATGAGACAAGCGGGTCATTCCCAGCAAAAGGATGCTTACCACGCGACTACACATGAAAAGACACTTGCTTTTTTTGCCCTTTTTTTTGGTTGTAAGCACACATACACAGATGTGCGACTGTTCAAAGACACCTCAAGCGCGTGCAGAGACACACTTCAACTTCCTGTCCATGCTCCTTTTTGCTCATCCATGATGACCTCTAGAGAGTCCAGAGTAAATCAGCTGTTACTCAATTGATTTGACCTTGCGCTGACAGTTTTGCGTCCATGCCTACGTTGCAACAGTGAGAGCAGATGCACTTTATGCAACGAGGATGTAAAACCCAGCTCTCCATGTCCACTGCAGTCTCCCTCTTTGAGTTCCTCGGTCTTTGTGTTTACATGCCCCCCCCCCGTGCTGCAGCTGTGCAGATCAGATGGCTGATACATTAATGGGACCTGTGCTGAGTAATGGGGCAGGATTGGAGTTTGACACACTGACCCCACCCATCAGTGCTGCTTGCCACCAGGAGCCCCACAGGATGCTCTCTGGGAAATGTCTCTACTGCTTATTGGAATTTCTTTGATGAGCCCCAGTCTCAGGTTACAGAAGAACATGATCTGCTCTTTCCACCAGTCTTTAGATGACACTATCATGTTGGTCTGAGCCTCATAACAGTAAAGATTTTATAGATAATGATGGCTACGTTTTTCTTGGTCATCTTCTCTTGGATTTTCTTTTCTACAGCTACTAATGCAACCAGGAAGCGGTTTGTCAGTGGAGCAATGTCTCTCTAAGATGTTTAAATGAGAAACTCTGGCCCTTTGTTGCCCTACAATGAGACAGTTTCTCATGCAGTATCATAAGAGTGGAATGTGAAAGGGTGTAATGGATTCCTGTGTGAGCCTTCATTAGGTGTCATACACTGTGTTTACAGTAGCGTTCTCAGTCTGGCTGCATTACCATAACCTGGCATTGCTCCCCCCTCAAGCGTTCATAAATCATTGTTAACAGACAGATCTGACATCCTGCTCATACATCATCATGCAGGCCTTTACTCCTGCGTAATTCAAACGCTGGATGTACAAACATCCCTGGCTGTGTCATGTCAGTTCAAAACATAGCTGAAACTCACACCCTAACAAAGAACAACAGGCCCGACTCTCAGACGAGTGAGATGAAAGCAATCTTAGCGTAAGTGGAGAGCTCTTATGCCTTAGAACATTATGCTGCCCTTTCTTCTCTCATCTACCAAGAATTTGGATTTTTGCATGATCCTGCCAAACTGAGACGGCCAAATGAGAATGATTCAGACTTCTGTGAAACTATTAATTAGATGGTTGTTGAATGGGACGGGGCAACAGAAAAACTATTATAAAAAACAACCCAAAACTTCTCTTTGTGAAAGTGGTGATGGAAATGCACCCAAACCAATTTTTTTATGGGCTATTGAGTACTGTAATTATATACAAGCATATTATTGTGTGCTCTGCTTTGGCTTTCTACCGATATGGCTTTTGTTCTGCATAAACATTAGAGACATTTGAAAAACCTGAAACATAAAATGTTCAAAATGTTTGACAGCTTTATGGAGCTTTGGGTTATTAAAGACATGAAAGATAAATTTTAAGTATGAAGTCTGTTTTTCCCCTCCTTCACAATTACATCCCAACATTTCTTGGCAGCCATCTGGCTGATTGTAATCAGAGTGTTGCTCCTGCTTTGCCAAGACTGCAATTGTTGCCCAACTGTCATTTCACCTAAAGTGAGGGACCTTTAAAGCTGCTTACTTCCATAATGATTTCTATGGCAAAACATATTACTGGGATATGGCATCTAATGACATATACTAGTTTATAATCACATCTATATAAAGCAACAGTGGTGAAGTGTAGTATGAGGCTGGATCATTTGAATCGGTTTGAATTGTGTGTAATCATACTGATACTTTTCTTTAAGAGTTTCCATTTGTCTTGGAGATCACTGTCCACCATACTGTCATCACGATGAAACAGATAGAGAATCTCCTCATTGATCACTTACTAGCTGCTTTTAAACCATCAATACCTTTTAAAGCACCACTTAGGGTGGACAACATATGTCTCCCTGCTGCCTGTGTGCTACTACTGTAACGAGCTGGAGCCCAGCAGAAGTTATAACGGCTTTAAGACATGCAAGAGTCTGATTTAAATTAACAAAACTTAACAAATGACAAATAATACACACTGTGAATAATGTATTTAATGGATAAGTCCATCTAAAAACAATACATCTGCATGAATGATCAAAAAACAATGTTTTGGTGTTTTTTTGGCCCAAACTGGACAAGAAGAAATCCTTTCCTAATGCTATTCTAATGGAGGAAATGGGGGGGACAAAGTCTGCAGTCTTCATTCAGTGCTAAAGCTGATGTGAGGCTTCAGCAGTCTGAGTTAGACAATAAAGTTGGTACCTTCCAAAATCACAGTCTTTGTAGTACAAATTTCCCAGTTTGTCTGACAATGCCTCTGCTGCAGCTCAGCATGGAAACACTGTATAATTATCATTTGTTCATATCAGTTTGCTGAAGCCACACGTGAGCCTCCACTGAACTTTTGAATGCATTTTTTCACAGAACAGGGACTGTGGATTTTGTCCCTCATCAATCACACTTGAATCACATTAAGAAGGAACATTTCAGGAGGAACATTTAAGTGTTGTTTTAACATACACATGAAAAAATGTGAACCTATCCTTCACAGGAGGTGTTTTGAATTTTGAAAACAGCCACCATTACCATATATTAAACCATATATTAAATCTTCTAATATTTCTTTATGTTTAAGATCACCAAAGTTATTTATCCTGAAGGGGATATGAATAAGGGAATAGGATAAGTGAAAACTCTGAAAAGTCGGAGGATCACCAAAGTCAGTAGGGTTAATCCTCTGGGGACCATGTATGTCTACACAAAATTTAATGGCAACCTATCTTATAATTGCTATGATACTTCACTCTTACTTACATAAAGGGAACCCTTTGATTTGGAAAACATGGGACGAGGCTCCACTTCTACATGTTTATAAAGCTCAGGAAATTAGATCATTTGTTGAGCTAGAGAATGGATATAGTTTGCAAAGAGACACTTGTGGGCAGTCTCTAGCCTTAAATTGAAGAGAATTAAAGTGCATAAACATCCTCTCAGGTCATTTTGATCAGAGTTTATGAAGCAGGACAATTTTTCATCATATAAAATGTTTTCCTCAGAATTCTCTGTAAACATCAATGTTAACAACAAATTGAAAGAAAGAAAATTGCTGTGGTATTTTTGCACTCCCAAGAATCACTGAAAAATCAACCACCGTCATCTGTAATGAGATATATTTTTCTCTGGATTTCCTGTTGATTAAGCTTGAATTTCTGTTGACAAAAGTCGATTCTTTGCCAGCAAAAATGGCACTCTCTAGGCCTTCATGAATAATTCTCACTAAGCTGTTATTGGACTGAATAATACTGGGTTGCATACAGTACATCTTGGTTGGCAAACACTGATGATTCTAATTAAATAGCAGATGATAATAATGGATGACAGTGGTCTGTGGTCAGCGAGCGACATCTTTATGCCACAGTGTACCATAAAACATGTCTTGAGTACACTTGGACTAATTAGCTAAGATTGCTAATGTCAGTGATAGCTGGTTGGTGTCAGAACATACTTCACTTTATTAACCCTAATCCATATTTTGTGTTCCTACAGAGGAATAATGACATGAGTAAAATGCTACACTATTGAGTGAGAAGCCATTAGATGTATAGGAATAATACAGTGGTATATTTTACATGGATGGTCCACATATGTAATGAGTTAACATATTGGCTTTTAGGTTCATATAATAGTCTGTAAAAATTAGTAACACAAAACATAACTTGAAATATCATATTTTACAATATTCATAAAGCACTATAAAAAGGTTCTTTTAATGTGGTCACCCAAGAAGAACAAGTAATTATGATTCAAATGGCAATTGCACTTGCCATTCATGGTTCATAAACTGTGTTAGATTGTGTTTTTCATCTGTCCCAGAGCTAATGATGAAAGCAATACATCAAAAATTGAGAAATCATAAATATTTGTCCTCGTTTTCTCAACGGGGGTTTACATTGTTTTGAAGCTCTATCCATAAACTTTCTGCTAAAAGTAGATTTAGCTGTAAATATCAGAGACTTGAAATGTCAAAGAATAATACATCTTAATTTTGTAGGATGAGTGAAAGTACACGGTGGATCTTTTTCTGACATTTACCAGTGAAAGCGATGTTTTTTTTCCCTACTCTCTCATATTCATGACAGATCACTCATTAATTTATGCTTATCCACAAGTGTGAACTCCTTTTATTCCTGTAAAAAACAAACACACACACACACACACACACACATACAAATACAAAGGGGGAGAAAAGAGAAACTGATGAAGAAACAAAGAATTTTCAGCCCACTGCTCCAGTTTACAGCAGTGTATTTCACCCAGTGCCAAAGTCCCACCTCCTCCTCTCACTGTCCTTGACACACTTACCCAAGGTGGACACACTGACCCCATCAGCTGGTGCTGTACATGTCCCATAGGGGGCCATAACACCCCGCACCCCTACAGCATCTATCTCCTGCTCCCTTGTGCCTCTGTGTGGCCCCCTTCAAATGCCGTGAGCTGTCCCTCAGACAATTCCCTCTCAAGGAGTGATTACTGCCTGTTTACTTCAGAAAGGCCAAACCATTTCCCGGGATGGGAGGGACCAGAGAAGGGAAAGAATGGGCAGAGGAAATGAAGTGTATGTTGGATGGGCTAGATGGGAGACTGCAAGATGCTCCAGTGATGTATATACGGTGTGAGTCTGGCCTGAGCTAAAGTGAGAGACAATCAGGAAGCTTTTTATATTAGTTGCAGAGGCCATACAGGAACCCTCGGTGGTCTGAGTCACAGTGTTCAGTGGACGAGAGCAAGACTTTCTCAAGGATGTACTTGTAGTGTTTATTAAATAATGAATCAAGCAGACATTCTTGTAATCAAGTTCTAGGGTATTGTAGCATTGCTTCCTGTTGAAATGCCACAACCAATCTACGCTACTATTTGGCAAGGTCTTTGAGTGGCTGCAACTCCATGCACCTTGATGAGCCTCTAATTTCCAGTAAAACCAACTGGGAAACGAATGGGGGCAGAGGAGCAAATATGACTGCAACCCATTTAGATGACAACTGATTTATTTTAATTTCCAAAAGACTGTTTTGAATTGGACTTTTTTAACAGGCGATATATAGGATGCTATCTAGAATCAGGAAATTGGCTGCATATAAGAGCTGTTGCCCAGACCTGCTTCATGTTTGGTACTATGTTGGTTTTCATGCTGTTTTGATGTTCTGGTGATAAAGAAAATTTTCCTGAGGCATTAATGATGTACTTCACCGCTATCACAACAAGTAAGCTACCGCCTGCAGCACTGCAGCCAGTCAGTCTTCGGCCAGGCTTCTGCCCAGACTGTGATGGTCTGCTTGGCCTGTATCTGATCTAGCTGTCTGACTGATACTTAACAGAAAGGGAGCTGGAAGTTTTGATCCGAGGTCCTCTACACAGCATAGCCAGTTGAGCAAGGGTGAAGACATGAGATGTAAAGAGGGGTGACTGTGTCTGTAGCGCAGCGGGGCCTGCCCCTCTCCGGGCTGAGGTTCAAATGAGAAGTCTGAACTACTGTGCATAAAAAGGTCAAGGTCTACCAGCAGCTTACAGTGGAGCAACCCTGGTGGTTCGAAGGAGCTGCAGCATCATTACATAATCACCCCAACAGTACTATGAATCACTGCTGCTCATGGAAGCCCAATGATGGCTATGAATCGGTAAGACCTGTTTTAGACGAGTACATGCAACTGAACGAAGTACAAATGAT
>BRZM01000021.1:5597975-5623258 GCA_033238685.1 Lates japonicus | reverse complement strand
ACTCTTATGTGTTTATGCTGTATGACCACATGTGTAGCCTGTTCTAATTACCAGCCTACTCTTAATTCATGAGTGAGGCCTTGGAATTAATGCATCACAGCATTAAGCCCAGTGTTTGTTGCCAAATTAAGACTCATGTAAACTTCATAATGTACACTCCTTTTTCCCTGGTTCCTCTCACACACATGCACGAACCTAAATGTGCAAAAATATACCATAAACAATGTAATTTATAATACAACAAGAGAGGTGTATATAAGCTTTTAGTGCACAACATGCTACTGAGTTACCATCATGATACAAGATTTGCATTTTTTCTAATTAATTCAAAACATGTTTTAGTGTATCAGATACAAATGTGCTGAATTGGATTTTGGTCATTTTACCAGTCTTTCAGAATGTTACCAAGTGAATATGCTGCCTGGTAAAATATGGAACAACTGTTGTCAAGAGAAGTGGAAAGTCATGAGCAAGCAGCCAGAGAAAAAACATGTTGTGAGTGCATCCACGCTGCCCACTGTGTTGCTGGCGCCCGGTCCGGCCCCCTGTTTGCGTGTGCATCCTGTACCCCTCTGCTTCACCGGCCCTCCCTATGTTTCTCCCTATTTCCACTAGTTCTCTCCGTCCAAGCTTTGCCTGGTGTGAGTTCTGGCATGCCAGCCCTGCCCTGCCCCTCTCCGCTCTGCTCCACTTCCTCCCCCTGGCTCAGTGGCCTGGCTGCTCGGCGGGGGCAGCCTGCTCACCTCCGGGGCAGCTGGCATGCCTGATGGCCCCATTCATCAGACCTGAGGGTGAGGGTTGGGGGGGCCCATGGTGGAAAAGAGGGTGGCGGGGAGGGGTTGCATCGTGGGCCTTGTTGTTGACTTTATTGGGATAGTTATTAAATAAGCCTTGATGACAGGGGAGACAGAGGAATGCTTTCAACTCCCTCTGCAGGAGATGTCCTACACAAACCCTGGGACTGGATGGATGTCGGGGCGGAAGAGGAGGAGGGACGGAGCCGTGAGCAATGGTGTCAGCCTAAACACAGAAGGGGAAAACAGGCTGAAGATATATTTACCAAGACAGTGACTTTCAGAAAATGAATTGAGGACTTTCAGAAAAATGGAGCATTAGGGAAATAAGTTGGACTGTTAAGGGTGGAGGGAAAGATTGCAGTTTGTTGTCTTTTAAAGACAGATGACTTGCCCTAGGCGAGGGGCTGGCGGCCTGCAATGTTGAGGCTGGTGGCTGAATGGCTGATGACTGAATGACAGAACCCCTCCTGAGATTGGCCATGAACACACACAACACACACTCACACAGAGTCAGCTGGTACCAGCAGGAAGACACAGCCTCTGGGCCAGGGGCCAGGGGCCAGGGGAGGGATCCAGAGGGCAGTGGAGGTCTCCCCACAGTTTCAAATACAGCCAGCAGTTAACCATTGGCATGGGAAAATCCAGCCCTGTGCTTCCACACCCTCATCTGCATTCAAGCCTAACAGTAGCACTTCCTCATGTGTGTGTGTGTGTGTGTGTGTGTGTGTCGTGTTGGCGGCGCGTGTGAGATTCCCTTGACCCTAACCCTGCTCCACAGCTGTTGAACAAGGGAGGAAGAAAGCTGTAGCACCAGAAAGAAAGAGAGGGACACAGAGAGAATGGACTCCAGAGATGAGAAAGCTTGAATGTAGTCCCTGGGGGCAAAATGAATGACTCACTGACAACCTCTTGGCTAGACTCAGAAGTCTGGTTGTTTGGAACAATGCTTGAAAAAAAGTTTAATTCCACTACATTTATTGCCACATTTATCTTTCACTTCTTTGTACTCGACTTTTATGCTAATACTCAGCGGACCTTCTTGTGTACGACATTACCTGAGCTTTACAGTAATATCTCAGGGTATTTTTAGGGACCACTGAGTGTGTGTTTTGCAGAAGATAAACACCACTTATCTTTGAAATGCAGAACAGGGCCACACACTTCTTTTAAAGACTGCGCCGAGCATAAAAACCTTGTTAGAATTTGTGAAATATGGCCGACTTAAGGGAGCATCTCAATCTCAAGTGTTGCCATGGGAAAATATTCAATATAGCTCAACCTCCCATCGCCATCCCTATTATTTACTTGTCTGCTCGGAAGCACCTGTCGACCAATCATAGGGCCCAGAACTGTCAGTAACTCAATTCGCAGCAATTAAACAGCAAGAAATGACAGTACCTGTCAGGTGTCAGGAATTTTGAAAAACACAGGATGCACAAACTCTAATTAAAAGTTTATTTAATGTTGTTGTGCGAAAAAACATTTGTTCATATTACAAGTTTTTTTTTTGTCATCTTACAAAAAGAGTTTGATTGTTTTGCTATGACAAGCAGCATCACTTTTGGGCCTGAAAAAGCTCTGAGCTAGAGTCTGAAACAATGGTAAGCCTTCACCAGCACATTTTAGAGAGGACTCTATCACATGAGCTGTTTTGAGCCTAGTCTGTCTGGTGAAATGTTCTCATTGCAAAATGCATGACTATGGCTGATCAACAGTAAAAGATGAAGCCACTTTTCTGCACCAATTTATGGTCCCTCATTGAAATAATTTGTAATTTGTAATTAATTAAATAATTTAAATATGTGTCAATTTTACTTTTCTGCTTGGTTCCTTGTCGTGTCAATTGATTATCTTTTCACAACGTTTTGGCTACAGCCAGGCCACTCTGTCAGAGAGTGCTGGCATGTTTGTGAGGGGAAAATAACAAAAGTAGCTCAGTATGAGCCAAGTTTCCCATGAAAAAAATTACCCATGTAGTTGCTCATTACAAATAAACAAATACAGCTGGCAGCCTAATGAATTGCACTTGAAAACATGTGCATATGTTTGAGAACCCATCTACCCCTGTGTCTTAAAAATGCACTTCCAGGCATGTGTGTTGCCCCCCACCCCACCCTCCAACTGCTGGTTTTTCATCCTTCGCCTCAGTCTTGTGATTATCTTGTCAATTAACCTGGAGGTGGAAGGATAAATGACACACTTGTCTCCTTCACTGTTTCCACCGATGCCTCCTGTTTTCCCCTGGTTTCAAATCAATGCACAGTGAAGTGAGAAGGGAGAGAGACTGATGTATGTTTCTTTTTTTTTGAAAATGGGGAGGTATTTAAATGTGACTTTGCTGATAATTTCAAGGTTGCTCTTCCCCCTCTGAGCTGTCTGATTTTCTTTTGACTCCTCCAGGATGTGCAGACTGGCACACTTAGCAGTGCACAGAAAGAAAAGCAATAAAGGCATGCTGTTGTTCTTTTTGCTTGATTTCAAACCTCACATCTCAGTGGGAAGCGCCGTATTTCACTTTGTACGATATTTTTTCAGTTAAATCGTACTGTTAGTTTTTGAAAAACAGAGCTGTTATATGTCATAAACCAAAAATAAAACATTTTTTATACTGTCAGGTTTTCATCTCTCAAACATCCTTCCCCTCTCTAGTCTACCTCACTTCATGTTTCACACCTTGATGAAAGCAGACGGCAAAGTGCTTGTTTCATCCACTTCAGTGAATCAGCCAAATGAATATAGACTTTTCACCCCCCATTTACTGTATGTTATGTATGCTTTGTGCTAGATCTGCAACAGTCCCTGTCACATCTGCATAGGCTCAGCAGCGTAGACTAAGTAAATTAGTCCGTCTGTGCATCATTGTATTCATGGGAACAGGGACAATATGTAGTCACATCTGAACAAGCAAAACACAGTGATTGTTGGACCCGTGCAGGATCCAACTCTTTGTTTAGTTTTACTCTGAAGGATTCCTTACCCCAGCAACAATGACAACTTCCTTATTGAAAACCTAAAAATAGTGTGACGAGAGATGAATAACCAAACCATCTTATTTATTTTTAACAACACATATATGACATGAGATGGCATATGGTTTGGGGAATTGGAAAAGAAAAGCTCACATAGTGTTTGAATGATGAATGCCACGTTTTATCCATCTGTGTCCAACATGTCAAGAGAATCTTAAATTGGAAAATTTTCCACGAGTACCCCAAGGACATCCTGAATACACCATAACTAAAACTTGAAATTGAATGTTTTAAGTGCAGATGCATTTTTTTCTTGTACTTCTGAAATCACAAACACATTTTTTGAGATTCTGTATGGATAATTTTGTGTTTACTAACTGTTCCTAAGAGAAGTATGTGAATAGAGATGGACAAAAATGCTTGTACAGTCAGTAGAGGCAAGTAGTCAATAAAGGAAGATGGGCTTGGCAGCTTGCTTTTTTTCCCCGTTAACTGACTCATTATTCTGTATCAACTCGTTGGATCTCTCCTGTCAAAACATGTTTGTTTACAGACAGGCCATTGCTGACAGATGTGAGAGGCATTTAATAAGCAATCTAGCAGTCAAAGTTATTTCATCAAGGATAAAGCAACAAGGAAATGTTGGTTTAAAGTTATATAACCTGTAGTGCATATTGTTGAATGAGGCAATATTTGGATGTTCTTAACAAATTTAGGCTGGCTTGTCAGGACACCAATTTGCCTATGGGCATACTTTTGACTTAAGGATTAAAGACATTTTAAAAATATTATATTTGCCAAACACATCATTAGGAGCACCCTACTAATACAGGGTATTAAAACAGCCTTGATTCTTTGTGGCATGGATTCCACAAGATGTTGGACACATTCCTTTGAGATTCTGGTACATGTTGACATGACTGCATCACATGATTTCTGCAAATTTGTGAGGTGCACATTCATGCTGCCAATCTCCTGTTCTACCACATCCCAAAGGTTCTACTGGATTCAGATCTGGCCACTGGGGAGGCCACTGAGGCACACTGAACTCATTGTCATGTTCATGAAACTAGTTTGAAATGACTTTTGTAACATGATGCATTGTCATGCTGGTAGTAGTCATTAGAAGATTGTAAGTTGTGGACATAGAGGGATATATGTGTTCAGTAACAATACTCAAATAGGTTGTAGCATTGAAATGACAATTGATTCGTATTAAGGGGCCCAAACTGTTCCAAGAAAACATTCCCCACGCCATTACACCACCACCAACAGCCTGTGCTGTTGACACAAGACAGTTAAGGTCCATGGATTCATGCTGTTGATGCCAAAATCTGACCCTACCATCTGCGTGCCTCAGTAGAAATCCAGATTTGTCAGACCAGAATACGTTTTTTCAACTGTCTTGTTTAGGTGAACCTGCGCCCACTGCAGCCTTGGATTTCTGTTCTTGGCTGACAGTAGTGGAACCCTATGGTGAAGCCCATCCACCTCAAGGTTCAACATGTTTTATATTCTGAGATGCTTTTCTGCTCACCACAGTTGTAAGGAGTGGTCATCTTCTCTGTCAGCTTGATCCAGTCTGGCCATTCTCCTCTAACTTCTCTCATCTAGAGGGTGTTTCCAGGAGATTTCAAAACAGGAAATATTCAAACCAGCTGTCTGGCACTAACAATCATGCCACTGAGATCACATTTTTATTTTGTGATGTGAACATTAACTAAAGCTAATGACCTGCATCTGCATGACTTTATGCATTGTAATGTTGCCACATGATCGGCTGGATAATTGCATGAATAAGCAGGTGAATACATTAAGTGCTCGGTGAGTGTGTTAATGTGTGTATATGTGTATTATTTGCCATTAATTAAAAAAAATACATATGCAGGAAATATCTCACATAATAAGTCACATTTTTGTAGAGGAACCTCTGACTTAATTGTGCCCACTTCTTCCATTCTGTGAAACCAAGCCTTCAGACTTTGCTCTGGCAGCGATGCACACTGAGACTCTTGGTAATTGGCATTCTAACACTTCATAATTGGCATTCTAACACTTCAGAGATGAAGTACCGACACTCTGCCCCCCTGACCCTGCATAACAACGCTTATACCTCACACTTCACTAAGCACAACCACCGCTGGACATGCGCACAGTGTGTGTGTGTGCACGCTAAGATGGAGAGAAAAAGAAAAAAAAACAGAGAGAAAGAGATATGATCTGTCCATCAGGGGTGTTGTCAGTGCATCTGTCTTGTTGGTGTGTATCTGCAGGTGCTCACTCCACTGAGCACTCAATCACTGGGAATGGTCTGTGTGAATTTTTGTGTCTGACTTTGAGCAAGAGGAATGAGGGTGTGTGTCAATATATGTGTTGTAGGGTTACCCATGTGGAAGCTGATCAACACACTGAGTGCATTAACACCAGTGCTCTCTGTGCATGTGCCTGCACGTCTGTCTACACTGCGCTCTTTTCACAACTCCTCCAAGTCATGCCACTTGTGCTTGGGAGTGCAGCTTTCGTGAGCTCGAGCTTTTAATTTTTCAGGAGCTCATATGCCTGTTAACTTAACCTCCGAGTGACCTCGCTGATGTCAGTCTCCCCGGGCGCACCAAGCCCCGCCCCTTATTTTCCTCTTCTTCCCAACCAGCCCCATAAAATGCTTCAGCGATGAATTCAACGATAGGAATGGCACTTAATTACAGAACCAACATGAAAGGCTTCAGCCTTTGCATCCCGCTATAGTCCCAGTAGGGCAGATTAATGTGATTGGGATGGTACGGATGATGTCTTGTGCCGCACTTGCTATCGTAATCTCTAGGGACACAAGACAATAACAAGGTAGTAAATATTTTTTTGTAATTTTGAACAATATTCCTTTTAAAGTGAACAATGATTAGGCTGACATTTGTTGAAATTACAGTGGTAACATTTGAAGGTCCGCAGCATCACTACCCTCTCTTCCATTGTCCCTTTTGTTGGATTTTGCATAGATGGATGGAGAACAACAGGGGAGGAGAGGGTAAGAACAGCAGGAGCTGCTAATGTAAATGCAGATGAAAAGTATCATATAGGCCTCTAAACACAGAACACATGTTGGCACTGTGGCCTCTGGATCTCTGTGGAAAGCCAACAACAGCATCCCCCTGAACTCTTCATGTCGCACCAGATCAGAGCAAAAAAAAAAAAAAAAAAAAGAAGAGAAGAAGGGAGAGGAAGGTAAAGTGGTGGGATTGCATTTGACATTCAGCCTCCCCACCCCCCCCCACCCCCTCCACCACAGTCATCCATTTAACCCTGCCACCGCGGCTGGTGCAATATTTATGCCCTTAAACGCAGATGAGGTGAAAATGTGTCTGAAGGAGCGGATCCCTGTAGGGAGGGCAGCTGCATGCATGCATGGGGTTATGAACACACATGCGCATGCACACACACACGCAGATACTTAACATGTAGCGCTCTTGATAGTCAAATACACTGCCCACACGTGCAAGTAATACTAATTCATTTGGGTGCATTTAAATTCAGATGGTCTTTTCAGCCAGATGTATGGATGTGTAAAGTCTCTGTACTGTACATGATCTATCCAGCAGCCCGCCTGCCTAAGTGTTTGAGCAGGCTCTTTTCCTGCTGTTTGAAACTGAAACAGGCTTAGCGGAGATTTAGGGATCAAGGTGTGTTTATGTGAAATCCTAAACCGGCTCAAATGCGGGGCTATTCCACCAAATACCCTTGAATACTCGCTCGTGTGGCCGGGCCCTTTGCACTGTGTGGAATGTTGATCTGAGAGGAAGAGGAGGCAGGTGAGAGGTGAGGGGTGAGGGCAGGAAATCGGTTTTGTCCTCTGTTACCTGAATAATGAATAAGGGACTGTGTCCAGAGATTAGAGAGCTATAGCTGGACAGCGTACAGGGAAGTGTGTGTGTTTTGGGTCTGCCTCTCTTTGAGGCTGCCATGCTCAAGTGTTAAAAGTGAAACATTAGTCATAAGGTATTTGGGCATGAAAAATCTGAGTGGAAATGCCAGAAATTGAAAAACAAAAATAAGCCTCTGCAGCTATGCTAGTGGCTCGGTGATGCTGCACTTAGGCAAAGCGGCGCTCTGATTCCTTCAATTATTTGTGTAATCTTGTTACGTCGGTGTCGATGGACACAGCAGCAGTTTGCTTAAAATTTGAGCAGCGTTTCAATGTAAACAGCTATAATCAGGATTACGTGACCTCTCTAGCACAGTACATCTGGGAGCAGCAGATGACAGAGCCGGGCCACGCCTTTTAGCCGAATGCCAAACCAACCTCCAACCTTTACCTCATTCTGCCTTGTGCAGAGTGAGTAAGAGTCCCACGTTGCTTTTGATGCTGGACAAAGTGGCCACAAACTGCCCACTAGATGAGCTTTCTGTGTTCTCTCAACCCCAATTCAGCCACTCCAATAACAGCTAGTGCTCCCAGCAATTTTCTATTCTGTTTTATTCTGTGAAAAAGCTTGTTTGAGGTGTCTCTGGGGCTGATGGAAGTAGTCGCAGTGGTGGTGGTGCTGGTGCTGGTGGTGAGGGGAGAGAGGGTACAGAGGGGAAGTGCTAAACAAGAGAACAGAGGGCTTTGGGAAGAGTGAGCTCAAGACAACTCCGCAACGCTCTGCAACCTTAACTGTCGCTGCAGAAAGAGCAAGAAGTTATTTTGTAGCCCAAATACTTACCATTAAGTCCCTCTGAACCTCAGGGAGCGTTCTGCTGGTTCCACTGCCCTTGGCTGGCTTTTAGGGGGTGTTTTACTTGGATGTTTTATTGACATGTGGGTTTAAAAAAAAAAAAAAAAAAGCAGCACATTCAGTCATGCGAATGTAATGTAACAGATTTGAACTTCTGACACTCTGGAGTGTGAAGGAAGAGTGTGGAAAGATGTTCAGATGGGTGGGGTCACCAGTATTGGTCATTGCCACTGTACTGGATGAGGTCAGCTCCTTAAGCCTGGTGCTGCCCATACCACCTCTCCCCACTCTGAGGGCTGAAACCGCGTAGCACAAATATTCACTTTCAAAAAACCCCTTTCAACAGCTCCCACAAAAACACAAGTTTTTTTTTTCTTTGAGCAGTGCCCTGTGAGTGACCTCTCCCTTTTCACAGCTACTATACACACACACACACACACGTTTCTGCCTCAATTACTTTCACATCAGAACACACACAAAAACACATGCATGTACACACGTACGCGCTCTCATGCGGATGTTTCCTGCACCGGCAATGATGATGGTGGGGTGACAAAGATGGGGCTAATATTGGCTCTTAATATTTGATGTGCAGAGAGGAGAGCTTGGTGTGTGTTTTTTTTATCAGGATGTTCCTTGCCGTCTCTCTTTCTCTGCCTCTCTCGCTGTGTCTCAGGTCAGAGATTGTAAAGAGACTTAAGATTCCTTAAAGAAATAGATGGTGCTGTGTAACCTACTTATATCATTGATTTATCTTTTCATCCAATTGTATTTCCTTTTGTAACCTTACTCCAGGCTATATCTCTTCATAGACGGAAGCAGCAGCCTCTTTTTAAAAATGTTTATCGACAGATTCCCTACACATTGAATTAACAGTTAGTAGGTATTGTAGGACAGGTATCTCAATGAAATTTCTAGGTAGCTATGTTTGAATTTGCAGCTAGGGCTCCTGCTTTTCATGGAAAGCTGTCAGAAATCCAGAGATAGTTTTTTTTCCTTCAAAGATCCCAGAAGACACAGTATTTGATGTCATTGTTTGTTGCAGTAAGGAAAGCAGTGTGTGCTATAGCCCAAATAATTGGTGGAGGATTCTCAGCAGGGGAAGGTAAACTGAAAGTGACACCAGGGTGTAAAGCTCGGCATGATGCCGTCTTCCTTTCAGCACTTCAGCTAAAACTACAGACCCTCTACAGTTCCACGGGAGAAGGAGAGAGAGCTCCCTGACTGGAGGAGCGGGGAGCCTTCGGCAGACCTGAACGCTGATTTCACCCCCCTTCTCCTCCCATTAATTTTTCATATCCAGGGCTAAATATGAGCCGAGTTGATGTGACGCTGCGTCTGTGTCGGGGGCAGACTGAGTGTGGAGGGGAGGGGGGTTGCCTGTTGAGGTTAAGTGCTCTGGTGTCTGCGACTCAGGGGACACGAGGAGAAGAAAGAAGGAAGGGGTGTGTTATGGGGGGAAATTGAGGGTGGTTGAAGAGAAGACGGTGAGGATAACTGAAAGACCATCCCATGAGGGGAGACCTCAAAGCCGGGGTGAGGTTTTATGAGTTTGGCCTCTGTGCCACACGTGTGCATGCTCACACAGATGAACATGCACAGGCACGCACATATACAGGTGGTGAGCCTCAAACAAAAGCTTGCCTAATCCAGACAGCTCTCATGTTTCTGTCTTTAAAGATCCCCAGGCTCCTCTCAGAAGGGGGTACAGGCATAATATTCTGGCTATTGTAACCCAAGAGAAGTTTGTACATTTTTTAAAATTCTCACAGCAGCGGTTTTGATATCTGGGCTACTGCAGATCTTCACGGGGTGCTTCTACGGCGCCGCAGCTTTTTCAAAGCGCTGTATGAATCTGTTTTTGGTGAAATTTAAAGGAAGTGCTGGGGGATGCAGTGGAGCGTACAGTAACTCTTGCTGTCTCTCACTTTGTCTCTCGCGCTGCATCTCTGCGCAAAAACAAACACACACACACACACACACACACACACACACACACACACACACACACACACACAGAAGATGTAGCAAACGTCCCTGCTGTTATGCTAGATTGTATGTTGCTAAAGGTTAGATTGAAGCCCATGTCTCCTCGTGTGTATGGGTGTGTGCGCATGAAGGAGAGTACAGTGCGGCAGAACACACCCCTGATCATCATATCAAAACAATAATGAGAAGAAAAGTCAACATTGTTCTCTGCCACGCTCCATTAACAACAGCAGAATCCATAATCGTATTCATTTTCAGGCAGCTTTATTTAATAAAGTGGATATAGGCCTGGTACCTCCATTACCATAATGCTACTTAACATTAATCTTGGTCATTAAAGAAGACTGATACACAATCCCCAGGCATCCGAGTTGTTGGAATTAGGGATGAACTGAGGGAAAAGAAGTGCTTATAACTGCGATAATGTGTTTGCCCCTGTTTTTCAAATAGGGAGTCGCTGTGAAAATCCAAAGATTCTTAATGTATCTGGAAGTATTGACGCTGCCAACCATGACTTGGAGGTGAGGTTTTGATCTGCTGCTGTGGATGTAAACAACTCATTAGGAAGAGAGCAGGATGCTTGCTGACTGGCAGGGACAGCAGGGGTGCTTGGGATAGCTGGGAACATGTTAACTATCTCGCTATCACTATCTCTCTCGCTTGCTCCTCTACTCCACTTTCATCCACTCATCAGCCACCAGAGGCTTACTTTGGAGACGTGGGGGTATAATTGTGTCTTACTCACAATACCCACTCTTTTCTTCCTCTCTCTCTCCCCTTTACCTGCTGATTGAGTCTGAACCTGCTTTCAACTCCCCTTGTTGCTCTTCCTCTTACCGTTTTAGTCATCTTTTTCATCCCACCTTCCTACCTCTACCTTTTTCTCCCTTGCTGGGCTGTCTCCTCTCACACTTTTTTGCTCTCTTAATCAATAACCTCCACCCCCCTCCCCCCTCCCCACTCCCCCCAAATCCTTCTCAGCATTCTGCATTTCCTCCTGCTCTCTGTGTGTCTCGCTACTCCTTTGAAGAGGATGTCAGACAGTCTTTTCCTCATACGGAGCCGTTTTTGTTCAACTCCATCGCTCTAGAGATGTGACCTCTCAGCGTACTCCCCCCCCCCCCCCCCCCCCGCCTATAGTATCTTTTCATCGCTCTGCCAACTCTTCATCTTATGGGCTTAATAATAGAGAAATTGCGTGGTCATCTGATTCTCTTGTCTCAGCCAGGGATCAGCAAACAACTGTTGTTTGAAGACTTTGATTACTGTCGCATCTTTAACTTGAAAGATTATGAATTTTGCATTGTGGTTTTAGCGCAGCGTACAGTACATAACATCCCAGGCAGGCCTCAAGCAAATGAGTTTAACCTTAAACGTCTGAGAAACGTGGTCCTTTTTATGATTTATTCCTGCAGTTCTCACACTTTAGCTCACTAAAAGCATAGTTTTGAGTAACACAGCGCTTCAGCTGAGAAGCCGACTTACAAATCCATTTTTATTTTCACTGTGATCAATAATTAGTGCTCTCACCAAGCAGAAAGAGTTGCCATTGGTGATATATTGATTGGAAGTAATAGTTCATGCATGCTAATGAGTCCTCTGATCCATAAAAGAGGAGCTTTACAATCTTAGTTTTACAATGATGATGTCAATATTGATGTCCTGGGCTGCCTGGGGAGAACATGAGGCAGGACTCAGAAATGGATTTTAAGGTTACTGTACTTTTTGTGTTTTCCAGGAGGCATGATTTCTCTGTTTTTCTGCCCTCTAGCTCCTCTTCTCATTCAACAGTAATTTTAGTTGAGTTGTCTCCTGTCCTCACTACCTCCAGCCAGTCAGTTGAGCTGGGATTAGTGTCTTCTTTGTCCCCCTGACTGGCAGCGCACAGTCTGTGACAGACCTCAGAGGCACCGGAGTCCCATCAGATCAACCACACTAATTAACTTGTTTAAACAAACTGGGAGTGGGAGTCAGGAGAAAAGCTTTCAGTCCCCTTCAAAAAAGCCATTAAAAGGGAACGGGGAGGGGGAACTGAGTGACACAAGAGGGGGTGGTGTGCAGTTTTATCAATGGCCTGGAACCTGAGTCTTTTTTTTTTCTTTGTATATATGTATGTGTGTTTATGTGGCAAGCAGAGAAGATTATGGGGCTCTGTGTTTACGGCGCAGGTCAGTCAGGAATGAGGAGTTTTCTGAGGAATCCCAGACGCCAGCAACTTAGCCTTTGACCTCTGCGTGCTGAGCTCAATCAGAGATTGCAAACACAGATTCTAGAAAGAAAAGATACAGAGAATACAAAGAGGAGCAAACAGACAACTAAAAATACCAAGGGGAAAGTCCTAGACCACAGCTCCATTGTTAACTCCACTTAGCTTGGTGATTCACCTTCACTCATACCCAATGAATCAGCCGTTTTGTCTCTGCTCCCAGACCAGTGAATGTGTTTACTTCTTTAGGCTGTGCACACAGTGATATAATGTGATTGTCACATACCAAGCTGTTGCTGATGCACTCGCTGGTTTTGCAATAGTGATTAGCTCTGTGGTATCTGATTATAAAGCGCCATTCACATTGTCACAGCCCGCCCTAATGAGCTCAACTTAACCACTGCTGTAACAAACTCTAGTGTTTTGTATATGGCGCTCGTCACCTTTTCCTCCCTCCTCATTCTCTGTAGCGTGCATGTGTGTGTCCGCGTGTGTTTGTGATTGCTTGCATTGTAATTAGACGAAGGGCTATTATCTAGTAAAGATGTTTTCCCCCACAGACCAGCGGAGCACTTGCCTTGAGGATTTTGTGCAGTGCTGAGAGTTAATAATAGAAACGTTCAGGTTGAGTAGAAGCAGCATTTCCACAGGGCTTCGTTTAGTAATAAAAAGCCCCCGTCAGAAATCCAGTGGACAGTCACACACAAACACATACTGGCACACACAGAGAGAACGTTGCATGCCCTGTCAGAAAGAGGCACAGAGTTGTATCTTTGACATCTCCATGAAAAAAACTGACTCCCTTAAAAAAATCTCTATTTATTCACAAAATTCCTCTGCCACCAAATTATATCCTACACCATATACTATAAATGGCTATATGGTATTACTGCAGCACAGCAAATACACATAAGCAGATGCACAGACACAAAGCAGAGACAAAGCCATGTTAGAGTCGCAGGGATGCCTCACTGTGATGTATGATCTTCATTTCCCCCCCATGGGCCATCTCCAGCTCAGCATCAGCCGTAAGACAGACAGAGGAAATGAACGCTGGGGAATTTATCTCCCATGCTGGCATTGTTTCTGCCTGGTGAGCTCTGAATTAACACATTTATTAAAGTGCCGGGTTGAGACCTCCACTTATTACAGGGCAGAACTGCTGAGCAGGGTTTGTGCGTTACGTGTTTTGTAAAGGCACAAATTGAAATGAAAGCCTGTAGATTAGCGAATTAAAAGGTTGGAAAATTAAAAGGGGGCTATCATCACTCGCATCATCCATGTAGTTATACTAAGGGCCAGAGAGACCGCTGAAACAGAGAAACACTAACAGAAATAGTGTGTGAATTTGTTCATGTGTGATGACTTATTTTGAAAATTTCTGCACATAATAGTCTTGAAATACACACACATATATATATATACTTTTCTTCCTAAGTGATCTGGAGAAGATTTTACCATTTCTCTGTATATATTTTCTCTGTCTTTGCAAAGTCACACAGGAAGTCACTGCTGTCAACATTTGCCACTTCAAAGAAAGTTGCACTAAAAGACACACACTGGAGGGGATAGCAAAGGTCTTCGCTTACAGGATTGTGTATGCGTGGAGTATTTTATGTCATTTTGTGTCTTTTTTGAACAGCATTTTGTTTCCCAGCTACATGATGGTTTAGTCAAGCTCCATTTGAAGCTGACACATCCCTGCATGTTTTAGCTGGAATTTGGCACAAAGAGGAAATAATAAATTAAGAGTCAGTTCGGTTTGGGGCAGATTTGAATGTGTGCATTAGATAATCTCTGAGCAGATTAGTATGGATTTGTTAGAATTAAATAGTGCTAGCCATTGTACAGAAAGGCTTGTGAAAAAGGCAGGGTGAACATGGCTTAACTCGTGGACACAGGTTTAAACCCTCAGGCGCCTCGGCCAATCACAATCACTCTCTCACAGAGGCAAGTAATTAAGAACCCCCGGACAGAGCATTAAGTGAGTGGCAACGGTCACCTTTATAAACATTCGTTCTTTAACTGGATTGGAGAATCTCTCAGTTGCTCCCTACCAAGCATCCAGTCAAAGTTTAGAGAGGGAGCAGAGCAGGAAATAGTCCTGATTAATGATTGGATCAGCTCATAAACTCACAGAGCAGATTTGCCAGCAGTTGAATACCAACTGCACTGAGTCTTGATCAGACTCAGATGTGCAGACTGTGGAGCTGTATAGGTCCACTGCTATGAAACCCCTTCTCATTTCCTGTGGTGTTCCCTGCCTTTTTCTCAGCTTCCCCTCTGTCTTCACGCTTTGAAGGTAAGCAGAAGATGATTTGATGCCCGAGCAGTCTTTCATTTTGGCCTTCCAGGCCCCTCTTCTTTCTCCTCCGCCCTGACTCACGTCGTCTCAGGGGCACCTCACCCTCACTTCTTCATCCGCCTCCTGCCTCACCCTACGGCTGCTGCAGTCAGCTGGCCACGGAGCCACTTAATGCCCCCTTTAAATCTTTAACGGCACTGGCTAACCCTTTATTGATGTTCCTAGACCCCTCAGCTGCCTCCTGAGGGCTGCCCAGACTGTAAATCTACTACCTGGGCTTGATCAGCTGCTCACAGGAGGCTTTGACTGGAAGCAGGGGTTGGTCATTAGACAAAAAGAAAAGAAAAAGTAACTATAACCATTTGTCAGCACAGTGATGTGTGTTTTTTTCTGCCCTTTGTTCTGCTGCAAGGCTCCTGCCTTCTGGTGCTGCCACTCTGAGATGGAGGACATACTGAGCATTTTGAGGTCAAGCACCATACAATGGCACGGTGTTGTAAACAAGGAAAAGTAATTTGACTTCACTTATGTGCCCATCTGAATCTAATTTCATTAGCTTGAGGCCCCTTTGTTTCTTTTTCGCAAACATGCCTCCTGTGACAAGCTACGTGATATCATGTTTGTGCTCAACTCGAGCAATCTGCATCAATGGTAATCTGATCACAAAGCCAAGAGATATGCTACTAGCTGTAATCTTATGAGGCCCATTCGCTGCAATAAGGAGTGAGAGTTAAATGGGAAAAAATGAGAAAAGAGGGAGAAAATGTGTAAGAGCAGCACTTGCATGTGACAAACAGGTATCTAGATCATACGCTCCCGGATCATTTCCTCCATATTGAGTTTATGGTTTGTAGATCGCATTGCAGTAAAGAATCCATTTCTGGTGATGTTAGCTTTTGATTGATTTCTTTTTGCTAGAGCATCTCAGATGCTCACAGATGCTTGCTCTGTGTTCCTCACTGTTTGTAGGCCACAGAGACAGACCTCAGCCTTAAAACCATCAGCAGATTCTCCCCGAGGCATATAGAGCTTTATGTAGTCTGGAGTGCTTGTCCAAATATCTAATAACCCATCTCGGACTTTAGGCTACATCCCACCCTCATCCTACTCATATCTTCTTTCCCCTGAGTCTTTGAATGAGAGGAAATGTGTCATCTAAAGGAAAATATGTTGGTCACATCCAATATTGCAGCTGAACACCTCCATTGGTATTCATGTACCCGTAAGTATATCTACACGACAGGTGGCCCAACTGTGGCCTAATAAACTTGCAAGACTGCTTGTCTTCCTTTTCTCCCACTCTGAAGTCCACCTCCACTCCAGAAGGGCCAGCCGATCCTTTTACCTCTCAGGCGAAGTTGGTCTGATGGTCTGGGACATGTTAGCTAGCTGCCAAATGAAAGGGGATAAATCATGCGAATGAAAACAAATAGAGCCAGGTCTGCTTGACTCTAATTGTGCCGGTTCCTCCGCCTGTAAACTCTACAGGTCTCTACATACTTGATGGTGCCCCGGAAACATGTTCCTCCTGAATTTCTCCATCTCTGAAACAGAGCCATGTGGTCAGGTATTAGGCAGGGATGTGTTACCCACGCCTTTCTCTTCCTTTTTAAAATTTTTGTTCTTGTGTAAATATTCATCCGTACAACCAAGATCCTGTATATATGTAATATTATAATAGGCTTAAAATAATATGTATTATAATTTTGTGTTGTTTTTTCGCGCACTGCAATTAATTTCTCGAAAAGATATACTTACACTAATTTATGTTTCTCCTCTCTTTTCTCCTCCACACTTGTTTCCGCCTTTTCCCCAGCCTGGTGTGACTCCACTGCATATAGGTAAGTTATTCTAAAATATGTATTTCTGATATATTATTACTCATCTGTATAGTTAGAATAATCTGGAGAATTCGCAAAGTTCACCGGTTTGAATTATGTATGCAAGCACCAAAAAGCCATTGCTTTGGTGGCTGAACTTTGTTGATAACCGAAAGCCAGATCAATGAGCATTGGCTGGCTACAAACATAATGGGCTGTAGGGATGGGCAAACATGAACCAGCCCCCGTACAGGCCAAAATACTCTGCATCACTCAGGTTTTCCCATTTATATTACAATGTTCGTGTTAGGACAATTCCATTTGTAATGGGTTTATTCAGGAGACGGAAATGTTAGCTATGGGTGAGTGTGTGTGTGCGCTGTTCAGTGCACACGCCCATCATAAATCAAAAAGCTACATTTGAGGAGGAATACATTTCATTGCTGATTTTTTTGATTTTATTCTACCCAGTTTGAATGTGACATAAATGAACCTATATGAATGATGGATATGAGATTGAGATAGTGGTGCTGAGTCCCTCAGGATCAAGTATGCCCGTTCACCAGCGCCATCGCTACCTGTAGCCCGCTGGTTAGCCTAAAAGAAAATAACAAAACGCTGCTCTCCCTAATCCTCACCATCGCAGGGGCTCAGAGGTTCCTCCTCCCAGTTTACTGTAAAGCCTGAGTAGCCTGCTGTTACACAGTGAGGTAGAAGTGCCTCCAGCAACGGGCGGTTCTGCTCTGCCAGAATGTATCTGTGCGTTGCTGCTCAGGGAAAACAGGAAGACTCACTGACCCATGGACCAGTTCAATTAGCATTCGCCACCGACACCTGCTCTCACCAGCAACACACAGTTCTAGTGTGAGCATGTGCATGTGTGTGTGTGTGTACGTGTGTTTTGCTGGTATTACTGCACATCTCCACTAAATATTAAAACATAAGGCTGGGAGTGCACTGGGGTAGACCTCCTGTTCCCCTCTCTCATCAAAAATAAAAGGACAGCAACTGTAAAGTATTTGGAAGATGGAAAAAGGAGAGGGGAGCTGAGAGAAAGGGTTTTACAATAGCTAGAGGAAAACAGCAGGGGGAATATGGGCAAAACACTAGCAGAGCAAGTGAATTATTAAAATAAAAGATTAAAGTAATTAGTGAAGTAAAAACATGGTGGACGAATTATGAAAATAAGGCTTTATGCTGCAGGTCACACTATGTGTTTTTGAGCTTCAACATAAGAGCTGTAGACTTACAACACCTGCTGCCATATCAGTTCAGTTTTAACTTGAGGCTGCTGAGAAGAAAAGATAGATAGAGTGTAGTGAAATGAGGTTAAAGGTCAGAAAGTGGAGCCAACGCAGCTCAGAATGGTTTTAACCCTGACTCCCAGCCTTGTCCTGAGTCATTCCCAATGCAGTATGACTGACAGCTCAGCAGCGCCCACACATTCTCTTGTTCAGTTCCATCGGACAGAGGAGAAATTCAGATTATGTAAATTTAAGACAGATTACAACAATGAATGTTTGAATGAGTGGTTGCATAATCCATTAACATCTTGTTTTATTATTACCATTGTACTTTGCGCCTTTTTCTCACCATATCATGATTTAAATGCATCACACCATGATGCAAATGTTGAAAGTTTATTTCCAGGAAGCCCCCACGTAGCGCACATTTGTAAGCCTTGAGCCACAATAGTCCCAGCTTCCTCTAATGGAACAGAGACCTAAACGACTAATTGTTATCTATTTGTTTGTTAATGCCTCTTGTTTGGTGCTGTTAAATGATGTGCCTGATGAGCTTTAGAAGTGGCGAGATATGGTGGGATTAACCTAATCAGTAGCGAATTATAAGTTGGCGGAGTACATCATCTGCATGTACTGAGAAGGAAAATAGTTGTTGTTGTTGTTTTTCATTTGCTGTACACGCTGCATCTTGAACGGGCTCTTTTTTCACAATTAGAGATCTGCCAAGTTTTCGATAAAAGAAGAAGAAGGAGGAGACATGCCTGGTCTAGCAGTGGCAACGGAAGAATAACCGATACGGGCGCCGCTTAAAGAACATCTGCTTAGAGCCCGAACAGCCTGTAAAAGCTGACAGGGAGGAAGAAGGGAGGTGTGTAGTGAGATGGATTGTCGAGGATGGATCTGTTGTTGAGGGATGAAGGGCGTGACATATCCCGAATTCTTACTCTGACCCTTTGTGGTGATGCTGAGGACTTTTATCAAGGCCACGACCTCAGAACTCATGCAGTGATTGATGCCTCAGGCTTCACCAGGATGATCTTTGAATACCTACTGGCACTATGTAGTGGTGCTGAGAGAGTCTAATCATAGGGCTTAGTTATTCTTTAGAAAGACTTGTTTGTAGATACACTGTACCATACGCAAAATCAAATTCTGTTAAATTAGGTAGAGTGGAAGTGACTGAGTTAACTAATTACTTAACAGATTTCATACGAGATAACCTCAAATTATTCCTACAGAAAACTTCTTTAATTGTGTTTACTGGTGACCCCACATTACCTCCAGCTAATTATTCTATTATGAATATGTTATGAATGAATACAATCTTCCCAAAAAAGATGGTTTTCTATGTTTCCAGCAGATGTGATTGGCGCAATTTATGTGTGGGTTTAGACCCTGCTGACGATCACGGTTTTTCTCCGAGTTTGTGGCCTTTGGCACTATGTGTAATGTTGATCCCTGCGGCACCTGAATGTGCAGGGTCTGAGGTTATGTTAGAGGGGCATAGTTTATGTTGTAAGGACACAACCTTTGTCACTGTTGCAGCAGCAACACATTAAACTGTGTGATCTCAAAGACAAGCCTTCACTTAGGCTTCATAGCATCCAGATTAACATAATAACAATATTGAATACATAAAAACATCACCGTAGCTTTTTTTTTTTGCAAGCATTGGGATGTTTGTAGTGAGTTCCACTATTAACATAATATGAGATGCATTTTCTTTGCTCAGCTCATTCAGCAGTGAATTAAGATGCTTGTACTGTTCAAGGAAAAGAGTAAACTATGTTATACTCAGTTTCTGTGTGGTTGAAGTAATTGATTTGCTTTTTGTTGCCTCTCTACAAATGTAATAATTACAAAGAAAAAAACAGCCTGGATTTATGTGATTTGTTTCAATTGTATCTTTACTGAACTTTTTTTATCCTCCCAAATCTTGCCTCCTCCTCCTCCACCACCTTCTCTCTTCAGCTTGTTTTGTCACACCACCTATCTACTCTTATCCCCTATTAAGCTCTGAGAATGAGAGAATTTTTTAGTGCTTATAAAAGGTGATTTACACTCATATTCAGATGTGCACTTCACCATAGGTGTGTGCATCCATTGTCTGTCATTAAATTATACATAGGGCTTTGTACGCTATGTTAGAACTTTTAATTGGTCTGCCTGGTCTTCATTATATTTCTCACTATATGCCGAGGTTATAACAACTTTTCAGGATTTGTAGCATGACTTCTCTTTTTTCATCTACAAAGTCATTTCCAGTGAAAACCTTCTTCATTCTACCACTCTGTATCACAAAGGAATAAGTGAGAATGCATAATGCACAATACTCATTTATTTAGGTTAGAATTGTGATGATAAAAGGTGAAGGCTACGAGAACTATAAATCATTTGCTACTCTTTGCACTGGCAGCACAGTGACACCTCAATACAGAGGTAGAATTCAGGCTTTTAAAATGAGGTTTTCCATGTGTAAGGACAAGGTCCATGTTCTTCCTCTCAGTTTCCTTATTAGAGTAACCCAAACTGAACCCTCAGCAAAGACTAAACTACAAAATCTCCGCAGGTTGTCTGAAAGGCCACATCCACCAGAGTTTTTGATCTGCACAACATATCGAACAACACACTTCACACCACTTTGTAGTTCTGGAATGCAGAGAGGACCTCTCTGCTGTATGTGATGATTTTGATGTAAAGGCATCATGCATTCTTTCACCTCTGTAGATGTACAATGCGTGTATTTTGGCGCTTGTTTCAGAGCGTTTGCAGAGTGCGAAAAGCACTCTTGTGTAGTGGTATGCTGAGTCTGTTCCCAGTAATGGTGAGATAATGGCAGCAGACAGAGTCTAATGTACAGTCCTATAAACAGTAATGGATCCTGTGGGGATACAGAGCTGATATGAAACTTGTAGGCCACTCTCATGGTATATTGCCTTTAATATGGCGCTGTTGACGCACTGCACAGCACATGATAGGCAAGGATGTTTAGTGGAACAGCAGGACTACGACATGACTATATTAAAAAGACATTAGGAAAATATGACCCAGGCGCTGGGAGAGGCTCGGTGCTGTGCTGCAGTCCCCTTGTCAGTACATGGAGGATCATATTTGGATTTTAATAGTTTTAGATTATTCCAGTGTGGAGGAGATAGGATGATATGATGCCGATCGTATCAGTCTTCCCACCAGTGCTGTGTCATTAATCCGAGCGTACATCCTTATTCTCCCATATTAACACAATGACAGACAGATGAAAATAAAGTACTCTGTAAGTGTATTCTCTTTTCTGTGTTTCATCAAGAATGCTGGGCTGCCCACAGTTTCAGTGATTATACCAAAAAAAGTTAAGTGGATATCACAGTTGTCGGGGACAGTGGGGCTCGGGAGGACCAGAAACACCATTAATCATTCAAGAAGGAGGCGGGCTGAGGGGTGGGGTGGGCGTAGCGGTGACAGTTTGGCAGGGGTGATGTGAGCTGAACTACTGCCTGTGGAGAAGCCCCATCTCTCCACCCCACCTCCCAGCCTCATATCACACCATCTCCCCCTGTACCTACCAGTCTCTTTTTTCTCTGTCACCTTCTTCCTCTCTGGCCAGTCGTGTTTTCATCCTATTAAGGCACTGTGTTTACCCCTGGTGTATCTCTGTCTGACTGTCACCACAGCTGTAATTACCCGTTAGGCCTCGGCCAATGCAGAGATATATTGAATTTTAAAGTGGTTGTATGTGTAACAGCCTAGCAGACAGTTCTTATTAATAATAATACACCAGTGGACTTATATATTCCATTATAAACTCTTTATCCCTGTTATAAATGTTTTTAAAGTAACAATCAAGCCAGCAGCTCAGTATCTTTGAGTCATCATAATGTAATTAAATAAGCATGGATGCTATACTTAGGCACAGCTGTGTTTTTGCTTAAATTAGTGTCAGCCGTTCACAATGACAATATTAATATGCTGATATAGGTCATTTTTTTGTGTGTTAGCATGCTAACATTTGTCATTAGTTAAATACAAAGTACAGTTGAGGCTGATGGGGATTAGAAGGGCTAGTTCCAGATGGATTTGGTCATAACCAATATTTTGACTTCCGTTGATGGTGGTAGATGAAAGTCAAACCTTATAGAGCTATATTACAAAAAATAGTTTCTGTCATGTCTATAATTGCTTGTAATGCATCACAATACTGATTTTAGGTCATATCATCCAGAAATATATTTTGTCTGTATTTTTAACTTGTGTGCATGCGAGATCCCGTACAGGCATAGTTGATAATTTAATAGCAACAATTTCACTGTGTATTCAATCTTTCTGTGATTACTGACTAATTAGATCTGACAGCAATGTCACTGTAGCAGCTTCTCTACAGTTGCCAAGCAAAAACCTTTCATGTTTTAAATTCAGTTCAAGGATTACATGCTCTTTTAATGGATGAGAAATATGTCCATACCCTTGATCAGCAAACATTTCAAACCACTAGATAAACGAAAACACATGGTCATTAAACTCATACCATTTAAAATAAAACCTGAAGTGCGTAACTTTATGCTGCACAGGGTATCATGTAATCACGTATAACTTCTGGACAGCTGAAACAATATATAATTTATTTTTTGAAATTATTTCTTTGAAAAGCTGTTTTGAATGTCAAGTACACTGCATGTGTAGCTCGCTTATGCAGAAAAAAAAGTATGATCTGTGGAATCCTTGATATGAACTGCTGAAACAGCAGTGGTCATTCCTTTAACACAACCGCAGGGATAATTGGCTTTAGGAAAACATCCTTTTGGTAGATTTCAAACGCTCTTGAAAGGTTCATCCCTGTGTGTACTCTTTTGATCTGTCAGCTTGATTTCTGTGAAGTTTCTTCCCATATCGTGGTGTCTGCATTGGTGTGTGCCATACGCGTTCGGGTGGGCAGGCCGCATGTGCAGAATGTACGTGTGTTAGCGTGTGTATTATTTCTACGAGACTGATGGTCATGGGGTGTAGGAGCATGTAACAGTGACACTATGGCCAATGTAGACAGGAACCCTAGGGTGCTGTAATTAGCTTGGCAGCTGGGGACACAGCCATCATTACCTGATGTATCGTCATGTTTGATCTAACTCTTGAGCTTCACCTGATTTATAAAGTCAAAACCCAAAACTCCCAGTATGTAATATGGTAGTCATATAGCATTTAAAAATATATATTTTATTGTTCTTACTTTTTCTCATTTCTCCTCTCTCTTTGTCTTTTTCTTGCTCTGTTTACTGGTGAGGCTTCTGTGTCAGTTGTGTTTAAACACCTGCTTTGGAAAACAGAGATCAGTCGCGTGAAAAGCCCAACAGCCTCAAGGGCTGCGGATCACAGGCAAAGTCAAATATTTGGCTATGGAGCGTGTGGGAAAATCAAGAAATTTTTCACCCCACCCCCACCAGATGGTGATTTCTGCAGCTGTCAGAATGCATCTTAGGTTTAGGGAATGAGTCCCGCAGGTAGACAGGGTGAGATACACACACCAAAGAGGTATGATTACAATATCCTCTGTAAGGCCAAGCAGCTCACCATTGTTGCTGTGAAGGGAAATATCACTGAATTGCAGCCTCAGCTATGATAGTCTCTTTCTGTATATCCTAGTGTAAGAATGTATTTGCAAACATCTCTCACCTTCTGTTGGCTCTATAGAGATGACAACTACTGTATAGTCTGAAGAAAACAAATGTGGATTAAACACCTAATTAAAAACAAACCAAAAAAAAGAATGGAATAGGCCACCCAGGATGCCTGGGAAACAATCCAGCATTGCTCTCTATTCATACAGTATTTTAGATTTTATGTCGGCCTCAGTTTTACATTAGTACACACACACCACTCCAGTGAGACAGAACCACTTTCGCGTTCCAGAGATTAGATGACCTATTGCCCTGTTTTGTAATCTAAAGATGTCGGGGGCACCACTGTCTTGACACCATCTTTACCGCTTGCATTTTCAGAAACCACAAAGCCGTCACTGTCAAGTGTTGCCTATGTATTTGAGTTCACTGATGTTTCAAACACTGGATTATTCCTAGAAAGTGAAGAGGAGTGTTGAATGTCCACCTGAGGGCTCAGCTGATTTCTTCTTGTCAAGGAACATGAGTATCTTTCAGCGAAGTGTTAATTTTGAACCGTACTTTGAACTAAATGCTATAGCGCCTAGAAGTGGAGGAAGCCGAAATCTTGAAGTCTGAGAAACCTTGGTGAGGTTGGAAGCACAGCAACAATGAGTCAACCATATCAGATTATTGGGTAAGGAAAACAAAGTTTAGGTAGACTCAAAAAAACTGATCGCAGATACAAGTAGCTGGCAAGATGTTCATATGATCTCGTATCAGTTTCACTGATGTCCTGAGCACAGATTTGCCCAGGAAAGGTGGAACACAAAACGCTTTTGTAAATTCAATAAATAAATTAGAAGAACTTGAGGACAATCATTGGAACTATCAAGCGTACAGCCAAGGAATGGGTGGCATCAGGATTTACAAGACCACTTTTATCTTACAAGATCCCTTTATCTCTCTTTTTATCTTCTTAGACCTCCCTTAAACTTGACAAGACTGAGGCTTTGCCAAAAGTGCACTTTGGGGATCTTTTTCAGGAAGAGCTGCACAGATATGTTGGGAAAAGGCATAGCAGCTTGAAAAAGGGCTGATGGGTGTACTAGCCTCATCATCATGCCAACGCTGACAAATAGAGGGTATGAAAGAGAACAATCTGCATTGCTACCCCTCACTGAGGAACCTCTATTTCGCTGCTTGTATCTGCAGGAGGCCCAGCATGAAACCAGGAGCAATTGGCTGAGTTTTATGTCTGTTGCCTACTGTCATCTCTCTCTGCTCTAGTATTTTAGATATCTGCCACTGGGGAGTGCCAAAGAGATGTATGTAGATGAGAGGGCAGCTCACTTTAGTCTGTGGAGCTATCGCTATCGGTGGCTATTTATCTGCATTTCCTGAGGGGTGATAGGAATGTGGCTGAGCCTGCCTGGCTGAGCCCGCCCTGGAAGTGGGTGAGCAGCGGACAGGCTGGGAGTCAGATGATGCCCCCAGCTTACCACAGATCATTAATGCATGAGGGATGGAGATGGGCAGTATCCCGTTCCACTGAAAAGGTCACAGCCAGTGGAGACTTTTGAGGAAAGACGACATGAGTTGAGAAGATGCAAGGATAAGGTGGATAAGTAGAAGAAGAGGGAGGATAGGAAACTGGATCAT